>CM060912.1:123458992-123721492 GCA_030737875.1 Allium sativum | reverse complement strand
CCAGTTGCTTCCTCTGGGACATAGTGCTATATGACTAGATGAGGATAGAAGATGAAGTTTTTTGGATTATTACAGCTTATAGCTGGTCTGATATGGATACAGCTTGTTATAGTTACGGACTTGTCTAGTTTTGAGTCTTCTGTGTCCTGTAGCCAGTCGTTGAGTTTTGGTTTTGTGCTAGATATCTATGTTGTCTGTAGATTTTATATCTTTAGTTAGCAAAGAGTCGCCGTATAGGTGAATTTTACGGAGTGAGTAGTATATCACTTGTTGTGAGTTGTACTACTAAGGTTGTACAATTATATATAGGAGCGACCGGAGGCACCCCTGTGGCACTCCCTACCATACCGTGAGCTACGACAATCCAAATCCAACGAAAATTTGTATATGTTCAATCTACATATATGTTAGCATCTACCCAAATTTTGAGCTCATTCTGACATTTGTATAACAATATATTTGATGTTTAAATATAAAGGTTTAAATAAATGTTTGAACGGTGAATATTCGAGCTTTGATTTTGAAAATATTAGAATGTCGGAACGAGCTCAAATTTTGGATAGATCATTATATATGCGTGGATTAAACATCTACAAATTCTCGTTGGATTTGGATCGCCGTAACTCATGGACGGATAGGGGGTACAACAGAGGTGCTGCAAAAGAGGGGTGTCCTCGATCGCTTCTCATATTATATAATAAAGTGGCAAGTTTCTTAAAAAAAAAAAAAAAAGTCTAGTGTTGCGTTTGGTTTACAATTTTTAAATTTGAGTTTTCGCAAATTCAAAAGTACCTACGACGCACACATATCGTGAAAAACAATCGTTTTACGAAGTTAACACACAAAACCAAAAACAACTTTTTATTATTTTTTATCTTTTAAGAAACAACGGAAGGAGGATATCAAATTCATCTATCTATCGTTCCGCAGTCCCCTCCGTCACTTTCTCTGTCTTTGTTCTATCACCTTTATTGTACTTCAAATCTTCTCGATTTTCATAATTAACGCTGAAAACTAAAAACTCAAAACATAAAATAAACCAAACGCAATCTAAACTAATAAAAAATGATTCCGATATTAAAATATGATTAATATTACCATGAATTATTGTCTTTTGAGAACACTAAAATTAAATATTTGTGTAAAAATGATTCTAAGATAGAAGTACGTATTATCATCACGTGTTAACGCTCTTTTTTAATAAATGGAAAATTTTCAATATGTAAAACGGTATCACAAGCTCCATATATAGTCCAATTTATAGATACAGCAACATGGATACAATTAAATTGTCGTCAAAGTATAGCCCAATAAGAAATACACAAACTGTATTTCCGAATATAAGCAATGGTTACTTATTACGTGGTATATGTGCTAACCAACTTAATTGTGGCGCATGTACCATATATTTTACACTAAATAAGTAATGGAATCTTCAGCTTCATAGTCCAATCTACAAATTCTATAACAAGGATATAATTAACTGCAGTTTATCAACAATTAAGTGTATTGCTAAAAGCACCTAAATTTCTTTTTTCTAATACCATGAGTGGTATTAAAAAGTGTAAAACTGGGTGCTTTTAGCATTACACCACCACGTGATATTAAAAACATCCAGTTTTACACTTTTTAATACCACTCATGGGATTAAGAAAAACAAATGTGTGTGTTTTAGCAACACTCACAGTTAATTAACCATTTTAATATTTTCTATATGTAGCCCAATCGAAAAGATATATGGATATATACAGAGAGAGAGACCACTAGTTAGGTGGCTAAAGTGTCATTAATCAATATGAAAGAACTTCCCTACCAACTCATTTGGTTACGACTGTTCTGCATTACCCATACCAAAAGATTCCGTTTAGGTAAAGCTCAAATTTTAATTCTACGTAATTTGTGGTAATATTTATGTAAAGATTCCATTTATGTAAAGCTCAAATAGACAATAATTTGTGGTAATATTAATCATATTTTAATATCGAAATCATTGCTAATTGTCAGGTGAGTCACGCGTGGTGGCAATGGATATCGTAAGTCCTAACAATTTATAAACCCTAATTGCCTGCTCTATTTGGATTTTCCAAACCCTAAGGACAGTGGCGGCCAATTTTTTTTTGCAAGTGGATAGCTCTTCCTACCAAAGAAACAGCAAAATGGTGATCGGCTGTTCTACTGATTCAGTAAGTACTAGCATTCATCTCATTCTATGATTTTTAATCTCCTATACCTATAGTTCAAGTTTCCTCCATTCTACCATTTTTCCTAGAATTTTATCATAAATTTGACTTGACAGGATACCGCACAGAGCGCAGCTGGACACCAGCGTCATCAGAGACAACGTATTTTGATTCATAAAGCATTAAAAATTAAGAATGAAGAGGAAGATAAGACGAGCATTGGTAATTGTTCCAACGACCCAAATCTTGATGCTGTTTCAAAGGATAATGGCAGTGTTAGTGGTGGCCTTCATTTAGTCGATATCATTAACAAAGTAGATGACAGAATAACATCTGAGATACTGAGCAGACTACCCCTGAAGCCGCTTACGCGATTCAGATGTGTGTGTAAACCTTGGCACTCGTTAGTTGAAAACGATTCATACTTCATGTATGTACACCGTGCTCGTTTTAAAGCATGTTGGAATTTCTTTGCTGTTGTTAATGAAAATGCCTTCAGGAAAGTATTATTGGTGACAGCTAAATACTTATCCTTGGAGGAAGGTGAAGGAAAAAATGCAGTAGACATTCATGACTTAAGGGAGCTTGATGTGCCATCTCAAGCTGGGTGTTTTGGTCCTTTAAATGGCCTGATTGGTTTCTATAACCATCAGCATTTCTCCGGTGTTCGGTTACTAAATCTTTGTACCCTAGAAGCAACACCATGGATGAAATCTGCTTCTGTACGAGAAAGTGAATTACAAGATAGTATGTTGTATGATCGTTGTGCGACGTGTCAATTGGGATTTGATCCTGCCATTAGAGAACACAAAGTGGTTCGCATATGGACACGTAAAAGGGTTACTTCGAAAATGGTTTGCGAGGTACTGACTGTAGGTGGCCATGAATGGAGAAGGATTGATGTGGACAACCAATTACCTCGCATAGATTACGTTATCAAATGATGTTCTATCTATTTGAATGGTTCCATATATTATAACACTTTAAACTTTAATCGAAAGTATAATCGTGCATTCAGTGATAAGATTGTTGCATTTGATGTTGGCACGGAGAAGTTTAGAGTTACTACCGTCCCCTCTTTCATTGTTGATCATCCTCAAGAAGACGAAACTACAATTGATAATCCGGTTGATTTATTTGACTTGGACGGACACTTAACTCTATTGTGTAAGGTTAATTGTCACACAGTCAAGCTATGGTTGTATGATAACAGTGATGTCGATGACAGCAGAAGAATGGACTTTTGGAGGGAAATCACTATTGAATTACCTTATATTTGGGATGAATACCGACTTCTTACCTTTTATTCTATCGTGGGAAGAAAGCAGATTATGGTAAGGTCCTTCAAAGGATTTAACATACCTTACCACTGCTACGACTGGATTAGAAAGACTTTCGTGCAGGTGGATATAAATGGAATGTTTTCTACAATTCCACGTATGTTCAACATTCCTTTTTGCGAAGGTTATTGGGATAAAATTTTCGTCGGACCATTTTGCCTGTGAGATAGGTTATTATGCGACTTCTTTATAGTTTATAGTGTGTTTTATTTTATTTTGACAAAGAATCTTTTAAATGCAATGCATCATGTATAGTCATGTGTAGTATGATTGGCAACTTACTGCTTTTCCAAACACACGAACATAAAGCATATACGGTTATTAAACAGTAGCAATACTACGTATAGGCAATACTACATGCTTGAAATATGTTTTGAGTAGTTATGGCTTGGTAACCTGAGGCGAATAAAAGTTCTAACAGGTGTTTTACTCATTTACTGCTTATGATTAGAGCATTCTAATGCAGGTACGGGTTTTACCATTTAACTCCAATTCGGTTACTATTAGGATTTGATATTATTTTTTTCAAAACCTCACTACAAGAATTGAATAGTATTGCAACGGACACTTCCAACGGCCTCCAACGGCCATTGACCAATGACTTCCAACGGAAGCCAAAATACGTATGTTTCTTACGTATACAAAATATACGTCATTGGAAACTGTTTGCGGCCGTTGGTTTTTAATCCGTTGGAAGCCGTTGCCCCCCGTTACACAGGATTTAGCACAAATCAGCCGAGAGCTGCTCCTTCTTCCTCATTCTCTCCAAACCCACGAATTTTCTCCCAAAACCCCCAATCTTTCCCTCCTTCAATTCTGAAATCACCAATCCACGCCATCATCCATTTAGGAACTCTCCAAATCAATCAAGGCACTCTCTCATCCTGTTTAAACTCTGATTCTCTCCAATTTCAAGGTATGTGTTTAACCTAAATTTTGTTTAATACCCCGTTTAGTAATTTAAGCATAATTAGAGTATGTTTGTGTGTCTAATGTTGTTAATTAATTGCTAATGTAGGGTTTAATTATTTAAGTTGCAAATTTAGGGTTTTGTTTTATAAATTACTTAGTTGTTATGATTTAGAGTTTTAATTAGTTTAAGTAGTTGTTGTTAATGAGTTTTGTATTTGTAGATTTACTTGATTATGTTGCTAATCTAGGGCGCAAAAAGGCGGTAAGGCGCACAAAAGCGTACAAAAAACACTTCAATCATGAAAAAATACGTATTCATAATATGTTATATTCATAAAGCCTTAGAGAGTTTTTTTGGCCCCGTCTGATAAGTATTCTATATAATCGTGATATGATGTTCGTTTTATTAACGGAACGGACATTTATATTCATTGTATACAATTTTTATTGGATTTGTCCTTTGTATTGGACAAGTTACGAATACAATAACGAAATTAAATCTCGTAAAGTATTTCATTTTAAACGGTTCTCAAAATTTCAAAAGCACTTCCTTTATGTTCCCTGTGTACACGCAATTGTGTACTATTTAGGGAACTAAAGGGAAGTGCTGCCGAAATTTTTTTGAATCTTTAAATTGAAAAGATTTACGTGATTTAATTACGTTATTGTATTTGTAATGGGAGGTAGGATAACCCACCATTAAATGATTAATTGACATAACATGCATTAATCACTAAAATTGTTTTAACACATTGTCAATGCAAATTTTATCAACATAATTAATATGTAAAAGAAATGTTGTCATTAAAATACAATCTTAGCGTTTGAGCGATCGAACACAAAAATTATGAATCTAATTTTATATAATTCTTTCTAATTTTATATGTACTTAGAAAAAATGGACGATTATTTTAATGATCCAAGCTGGATGTACAAACGAAGAGAAACCGATGGCATAATAACAAACATTTTATTAATGGTGTCAGCGTGTTTATTGATTTCGCTTTAAGTAACAATGGAAATGACGTCGAAATCCGTTGTCCATGTAGTAGATGCAAGTTATTGAAGCATTTGATATCACAAATGGTCAGAGTTCATTTGTGTCAGTATGGTTTTGTGCCGAACTATTTAGTTTGGGATCGTCATGGAGAACCGTTAGCATCTACTTCTATACAAGTTGAGGAGGTAGCGAATAATGAAATTGTCACGACGAATCTCGTAGAACAAATGGTTGAAGATGCTGCACGTTCTATGTTCCCGGTTCAACAATTTAATGAAAACGTTGGTAATGATGACGATGGTAATGATGAAGAAGAACCAAATATTGAAGCCAAAAAATTATATGACTTATTAGATGCCGCAAAAAAACCCCTTTGGGAAGGCTGTGAAAGCGGAACTCAATTATCAGTAATTGCTGAATACATTGCGACGAAATCTAAATACAGCCTCACAGAAGCTGGATTTACAGCTGTTGTACAAGCTGTGAAGCGGCATATGCCTCCCAATAATTTAATGTGCGAAAACCATTATGAAGTAAAAAAAATGATGTCTGCCTTTGGTTTACCGTATCAAAAAATAGATACATGTCTAAAGGGTTGCATGCTATTTTGGAAGGAAGATATCAAGCTTAAGAATTGTAGAATATGTAATCAAGAAAGATACAAACCAAGAAAGAAAAAGGGAAAGGAAGTCCCGTATAAACGTATGCATTGTTTACCGATTATTCCTAGACTTCAAAGGTTATATGCATCTTTTGTAACCGCGCAACATATGAGATGGCACAAGGTGAGAGCACAGGAAGAAGGTACGTTAACACACCCATCTGATGGAGAAGCATGGAAGCATTTTGATCAAAAGTATCCCAATTTTGCATCTGAGAGTCGCAATGTTAGACTAGGTTTATGTACGGATGGGTTTTCACCATTTTCTCAATTTGGTTCTAAATATTCATCCTGGCCTGTAATTGTAACACCTTATAATTTACCTCCGTGGATGTGTATGAAAACTCCTTATATGTTTCTTACAATTGTCGTACCTAGTCCTGATGATCCGACACAAGGAATCGATGTTTATTTACAACCGTTGATTGAAGAATTAAAAAATTGTGGTATGAAGGGGTAGAAACATATGATATTTTACAAAAGAAAAACTTTCATATGCATGCTTCTCTATTGTGGACAATTAGCGATTTTCCTGCTTATGCGATGCTTTCAGGTTGGAGTACGGCTGATCGTCTAGCTTGTCCGTACTGTATGGAAGAAACAAGAGCATTTTCTTTACCTATTGGAAAGAAAATTTCATGGTTTGACTGTCATAGATGTTTTCTTCATATTAATCATCCTTTTAGAAGGGATAAGAAATTTTTTACAGCTAATAGACTTGAAACTTTACGACCACCTAAAGTATGGACAAGTGAGGAAATTTATGAACTTGTATAAGATTTTCCCAAGATTCATGAAATCGGAGTACAGACAGAAATTCAAGGTAAATCATCAATTCATAATTGGTGGAAACAAAGCATATTTTGGGAGTTGCCTTATTGGAAAAATCTTCTGATTCGTCATAATATCGACGTGATGTATAATGAGAAAAACGTGTTTGATAACGTAATCAACACAATTTTGAATGTCAAAGGGAAGACGAAAGATGATTTGAAATCCAGACATGATATATAAGTAATATGTAATCGTCCGAAGCTTCATATAAAGCCAAATGACACTAGAAAACCGAAAGCGTGCTATGAACTGGATACTAATCAAATAAAAATATTTTTAAAATGGATGGAAGTGTTAAGATTCCCCGATGGTATATCTTCCAATCTTCGTAGATGTGTTGACTATAAAAACAGTAAACTTAGCGGGATGAAAAGCCACGACTGTCATGTTATGATGGAAAATTTATTGCCCGTCGCTTTCAAAGAACTATTGCCCGTGAAAGTTTGGACTGTTGTAACAGAGCTTAGTTTGTTCTATAAAAAGCTTTGTTCATCTACATTAAAAATTGACCATCTGCATAAACTAGAGGAAGAAATCCCCATATTACTCTGCAAATTGGAAAAAATATTTCCTCCAGGGTTTTTCAATGTTATGGAGCATTTACCTATTCATCTTCCATCAGAAGCACGTCTTCGAGGGCCTGTGCAATACGGATGGATGTATCCATTTGAAAGGTATATTAATATTCAGTTAATTAAATTTTGGTTAAGTGTATGAAAAAATAATTTACAATAATTCTAAACAGGTATTTAAATCATCTAAAGAAAAAAGTGAGGCAGAAAGCTAGAGTTGAAGGTTCTATTTGCAAATCATACATTGAAGAAGAAGCTTCATTTTTTTTCTCTCATTATTTTAGTGATCATGTGAACATCTCATTTGCAAGTACTGCACGTAATGATGAAGGCATTGATCAAGTGACTGCCAAGTGACTGCCAAGTGACTTTATCTATTTTTAAAAAACATGGTCGGCCTTATGGTAGATGTCTGGAGGAATGGCTGAACGATAAAGATTACAATGCAGCACACACATATATTCTTCTCAATTGCACTGAAGTTGCACCATTCGTTAGGTACTCTACTTATGCATCTATGTATACATGTATTGTATCTTTAATCATATATGTAACGTATGTCCTATGATTGCAGCATTTATGAATCACGGTATCCAAACGGCGATATCAGCAAAGAATTCGCTAGTTGGTTTACTAATTATGTTTTTGATCCAACAAATTGTATTGTGGAGTAAGGATTGAAACATTTGGCATTGGGACCTAAAAGAAATGTGAAGACATATCCAATATTCTTTGTCAATGGATATAAATTTAACACTAAAGAATATGGTACTGAAAAATTAACTGACAATAGCGGTGTATTTGTTAAAGGTAGTGATGATCCAAATGACCATGTACACGATTTTTATGGCGTGATAAACCAAATTCTGCAATTGACATATTTCACAAGACCCGCAGAAGAAGTATTTTGGTTTAAATGCAACTGGTTCAGCAATGTTCCGGGTTCTGGAATCAACGTACACCCAAAATATAATCTTATAGAAGTAAGACATACGTCCCATTATTATAAGTACGACCCTTTCGTACTTGCCAAACAGGCTCTTCAAGTATATTATGCTCCTTATCCTTCTATGAGAAAAGACAAAATAGATTGGTAGGCTGTTTTCAAAACAAAAGCAAGGTTTACATTTGATGGACGTAATATTCCCGATGACCAAGCTTATCAAGCAGACGTCGAGGAAAATGCAGAAATAGTAATAACCGACGATCAAACAGATTTTGGACCTCTAAACAATGAATCGAATGCATTAATTGATGTATTTGAGACTACAGATGAACCATAGATGGAGGAGGAAATAGAGTCGGAATCTAAAAGTGATGTGGACGACTAACTAATACTCCTCATTTTCAAAAGGTAATTTTATGTTATGACATTTCTGTTATCAAGTAACCATATATTTATTTTCATGACATTTCTATGAATCAAACTCATATGTTAACTAGACATATCTATGAATCAAACTTATATTTAACACTTCTATGAATCAAACTCGATCATATGTTAACTAGACAAATCTATGAATCAAACTTATATTTAACACTTTTATGAAACAAACTTGTACTCATGTTATGACATTTCTATTATCAAGTACTCATGTTATCTAATACCATGTTTTTACATATAGTTATGTTATGTTATGTTTTGTTATGTTTTTGTTTGTAACAGGTAGGCGTCAGGTGGCGAGGAGGGTGGTCCATCGTCGGAGTTATCTCGTCCTGTGGTCTGGCTTAAGCCAAAAGCATCAAAAGGGTAAAAACTAAGTTTTTAGTATAAATTTAATTTAAGTACAATAAATTATTTAAATTGTTGTTCTAGCAACCATGTATTATTATTTTTCCCGTTTAACACAGGGGGTTTGAGTTGGAGCCGTCCAATACCATTTTGAGGATATCAAAACGTGCTTATCAGGCCCGCATGACTGCATGTTGGCCCACTTGGAGCTCGATACCCGACTTAGTTAAGGAGACCATATGGCAGGATTTTTTGGTACGTATGTGTGATATAACATTTTTTATATTAAGTACATGCTCCTATTTGATAACTTTATATGTATGCTATTTATAAAAAAACGCAGGGTGTGGTTGATCTCCAGGAGACGGATATGTATCTCGTTAAGCGCCACTGGAATAGTAAAGTGGCAGCAAATTACAGACAAACAATGAACACTTTAAAATCAAGTGGGAAAAGGCAGTCTTGGGTGAGCGAGTCAGTGTGGAATGATCTACTTACTTATTGGAATAGTAATGAGGACTTTCTGGTAAATTTTACTGCATATTTTTAATTTCAATTATTCTATTCAACTAGTACATGATTTAGGCTAAGACATTTTTTTTTAAATTTAAATGTATAGGCCTCGTCTGAGAGAAATGCAGCTAATAGGAGCAAGAATCCGGTTACGCATCGAGGTGGGTCCAAGTCATTTCAGCATCATCGTGAGGATCTGGTATATTTTGTAATTGCATAGTTTAAAATTTTAATTCATAACTAGTTAAAATTAATAGTTGATTTAAGTTTAAGTTTTAATTTACATGTGTGCATGCTTATTTCAGGAGAGAGCGCGTATGGCTCCTGTGTCGTACTGGGATGTTTTCGAGCATACACATGCATTGAGTCAGACTGACGACACAGGCTCAGTTTCGTACACTTGGGACCATGATGATAAGGCGCGTGAGAGATATGTAAGTATAAAATAGTTAAGTAGACTTATAATTTAATTAAAATAGTGTTATCTAAATTTATTTTATTTTTGTTTAACAGGAGAAATTTCAGGAGCAAAGGGCACAGGTACTGGAAACTACAGGGAGGACTGAGCTGACCAAAGAAGATGAGGACAAGATATTTGATGCTGTCATGGATCCTGCTACCCGAAACAGACGATATGGTTATGGAAATCTAGAGGTAATACTAAAATTTATAATAAAAACTCAAATGTATTCGAACTACTATTATGAAATACTGAAAATCTGAAATTATATACAGATTACAGCATCTCAGCAGATGTATCAGAAGGCTCAGGAAAAGGAAGAAATCGCACAGTTGAAAGCACAGATTGCAGAGCTTCATGAACGTGATCATCGCCATGAAGAGCAGATGGAGTTGCTTAACCAGCGATTGGCGGAGTACATTGCCCAGCACGGTACGACACCTTCATCTTCAGGGGGAGAGAGTTGATCAGGTTAGCTTGTTTTGATGTGTTTTGAGAGTTGGTGAGGCTGGCTACATGCATGGTAGTTGTATATATTTTGTTATGATGGTTTGGACATGATGTTATGATGGTTTGGTGATGGTACGGTTTGGACATGGTGTTGGTTATGTTGTTTGGAGATGGTTATGTTATTTTGGACATGGTGATGGTTTGGTGTTGTTTTGGCGAAATTTGGTAGTAATGTTATGTAAATATTGGTTAATTTATGTGTTTTGTGTTTGTTTTTTATTTCGTATTGTGTTTGGGTGTATATATGGTTGAGATTGTGAGTTATATGCTCGAAATGGAGCAGTTCAGAATGTTTTATATTTGTTTTGTGGCTTGTAGTGGTAAATCTAAAATCTGCCAAAAAAAACACTCAGATTTTCAACGGCGACCAACGGCCAGCGACGGCTTACAGGTCATTTCATACAAACGGCTTCTAACGGCCTATTTGCTCAAAACATCATACACGTGTCCTTATTTATCAGTTGGAAGCCGTTGGAAATTACGCGTCATTTGCGTTGGAAGTCGTTGGAAGCCGTTGATCCGTATATCAACGGCTTCCAACGGGGTTTCCAATGGCCGCCAACGGCCCCTGGCCGTTGGAAACCCCTGTTCCTCTTGTAGTGCCTGATCCGGTCTCATTCGGATCAGGCCACTAGTTTTTTTTTCATCGTATCAAAACATGAGTCTGTATGCTATTTGGTTATCATTTTATTTGTTTTGATGCTTTAGTTGCGAAGTTGACTAAATCACTGTTTAATTTGTTTGTTAACATAGTTTATATGCAAATTTTTACTAAAGCTACAATTCTGCAATAGGGTATGCGTATATTACTCTGCAGCCCGACTGCTAGGATTCAGGTGTTGATTTGTAATATCATGGGGGTTTTAGCTGGGTTTGCGTTTTAGTTATTGCCGTGGGATGCAAGTTCGTATTTTATGATTCCCGACCGTTAACAGAGCTACCTATGCGTGCAATTTATTCTACATATGCTCGACACATTTACGAGAATCGATCATTACATATCGTGTGTGACTTACGGTCGCCATATCGAATCTGTCTATAAAACAACATTTAACCTCTTCATTGGTACACTGACATACTCATGATTTGTTTATCATTAAATTGATTATCGTTGATGATTATAGTAGAACCACAGTCAAGACTCAAGTATGAATGCAACATTTTTATAAATACTTGGTCATTTAAGCCAGGATATCGACGAGAAACTTTAGAGTGCATTTGATTTTGAGGTATTTGAAGGGTAATTGATGTGAGCGTGGATTGCGTTTGTTTTTACGGAAGAGGCAAATTGGAAGGGGCAAAATTATTATTTTATTTTTTATTTATTTTTGTTTATTTTAGTTTTTATTGAATGCAGAATACAAATTACGGATGCAGAATACAAATTATTTTAGTCCAAGTTACAGGTGCAGAATACAAATTACAGATTCAGAATAAAAATGACAAATGTGGAATACAAATTATTTTCATTCTTCATATGACCAACATTATAGTCCAATCCGGTGCGTTGGTTGAACATCGTCGCGATTAGCTGGTACCAACTTCCAACGTTATGCACACGGGAATCCAGATGTTCCATGCACAGATTGAAAGCATTGGTGGTGCCGTTGTTCCATTCGGCAATGGAACGGTAGAAGAGGATTGACTTACAGCTATTCTAAAAAAGAAAAAAAATTACGAAAAAAAAACATATAGCGAAGTGAAAAAGCTAAAAAAACGTAAATATAATAACAAATACCTGAAAAAAATCGACGGTTGAACTAGGATTTAAGCTTAAGTTTTCGGATTATGTTTGAGTTTTTGGTGAGGAATGAGAATGAAAGGGGGTTAATATATAGGGAAGAAAGGAGATGGCTGGCCGTCCGGAATTCTCTTTCGCGTCAGACATGTCCGACGTGTCGAACACCTCTGACATGAAAGGTATCTTTTGAGTTGTTCGTCTCGAATGGGCATCCATGTAGGTCCAACCATTGATGCGTCAGACGCCAAAGCCAACGTGGACTCCACATTCATAAAATCAAACAATACCTTAGTGAAATACAACACCAAATTTTTACCCAAAATTCACTTTACATGTACCAACTAAGATCAAATTTCAACGTCTTATTCGATATTATTGCCTTTTTAGAAGTGACTTGAATTTTGATTCATTTTCCTAAGTGGGTCGAATTCATGTTCTTTAAGGATCGCATTAAGCAAGATAATATCATCTTCAAGGATTGGCCTGAGAAGGGCATGAAAGGCAACTACTGCCTTAGGTCCGTATTTATGAGGTTATAGTCCGTAAAATCTTCATTGTAGTGCATGGTGTTCTTTCGACCTTGGTGTTCTTTTTTTTCTTTTCTTTTTTTTCTAATTTGGCAATAATGAATAGTAGATTCATTTTAAACTCCATTATTTTTCGCTCCGAACACTAAATCAATGGTTTTTAGCATTCATTTTTGCAACATCAATATAAAAATGCGGATTAAACAGATTCTTTTTTAAACCAAACCAACAAGGTTATTGTAAAAGCCTAATTTTAAAGCTTAAGCGAATAACATAAATTAGAAAATTATTCCTGTTACTAAGTCTAAATTATTTAAAACTTGATATTCTTCAGTTTTGTCATATTAGATCAAACGACATTACTTTCGCTTGCTCAAATGATGTGAGAAAGTGCAAATATTTTATGTTGTATTTAATAAAACTTTTTGCACTAGCGCTATTTTTTGTTACTTCATGATCTAGTCTAGCTATAACTTTTTGTACATTTGTTGTTAAACTCAAAGTGCTTCAAGCGTACACCTCTTATCAAATCCAAAATTTGTTGGTACATTTATTTTTTAGTGTGTTGGATTCTATTACTAATATATAAATATGAGTTCGGGCTCTAAAAATAATTTTAGCATGGATTATGATTTATTTTTTCCATTTTGATGTCTAATGCTTTAGACTGAAAAAAAATATTAGTTATAAATGATGAAAGAGGGTAAATAGAAGTAAGGAAGGAGATGGCTAGCGGTCCCGAATTCTCTTTTGCATCGGACGCCTCTGAGGCGGAAGCTATCTTTTGAGCTATTCGTCTCGGAAGGGCATCCATGTGGGTCCCACCATTGACGCGTCAGACTCTGATGCCAACGTAGACTACCCATTCACATAATTAAACACTACATCATTAAGTTACAACATCAAATTTTGACTCAAATTTCACTTTACATTTACCAAGTGAGATCAAATTTCAACGCCCTATCCGATATTATTGCCTTTTTAGAAGTGACTTGAATTTTGGTTCATTTCCTAAATGGGTCGGATTCATGTTCTTTAAGGATCACATTAAGCAAGATAATATCAACTTCAGGGACTGGAGTGCGAATTGAATGAAAGGCGACTACTGCCTTAGGCCTTTTATCCGTATTTATAAGGTTGTAGTCCGTAAAATCTTCATTGTAGCACATGGTGTACTTCGTCCCTCGTGTTTTTTTTTCTAATTTGGCCATAATGAATGGGAGATTCAATTTAAACTCCATTGTTTTTCGCAGCAACATCAATATAAAAATGGGATTAAGCTGATTGTTTTTTAAACCAAACCAACCAGGTTATTGTATAAGCCTAATTTTAGGGATTGAGCGAATAACATAAATTAGAAAATTATTTCAGTCACTAAGTCTAAATTATTTAAAACTTCATATTCTTCGGTTTTGTCATATAAGATCAAACGATATTTACTTTCGCTTGCACAAATGATGTGAGAAAGTGCAAATATTTATGTCGTATTTAATGAAACTTTTTGCTCTAGCGCTATTTTTTGTTATTTCTTGATCTAATATAGGTATAATTCTTTGTCCATCTGTTGTTAAACTCAAAGTGCTTCAAGCGTACACCTCTTATCAAATTCAAAATTTGTTGGTACATTTATTTTTTAGTGTGTTGGATTTTATTACTGATATATAAATATGAGTTCGGGCTCTAAAAATAATTTTAGCATGGATTATGATTATTTTTTCCATTTTGTCGTCTAATGCTTTATACTGAATAAAAATATTAGTTATAAATGATAAAATAGACAACTTATGTTTTACTCAAACTCCAAATTTTAGGAGTCGGTCTGATTTCAATAACTCTTATAAAACTCTTTTGCTTGGTTCACGTTCCTGCTAGAATTGCCTATCCAACTATGGTTGTTATGGTAATAGTTCACGTTTTCATTCAGTAAATAACATTAGCATATCGTTTTTAATGATAAACTAAAATGGCTTGGCGTTATCATTACTAATTGACTAGTATATCATAGACTAGTATACCGATAAACTAGTAACCGTTATAATGTTAATGGTAAATTATCATTATTTAGAAAATTAGTGATTTGGCATAAATTCACGTATACATTTTATCACGTCACTTAATAAAAGATATTAATGAGAAAGAAAAAATGTATTTAATGTCATTTGAATTAAATTACTTAATTAAATTTAGTCATTTTCTCGCTTTTAATTACCTGTAATACAACATACTATATGAATATCTTGTATGTTGATTGGTAAATTAATTTCTGTCCCCGTTGGTTTTATAAAAATATTACCGATATTTTATCGTAAAAAGGTAAATTTACTCTTACCATGCTAATTATACACTACAACAAAAACAACATATTACAACTTTAATTTTACAACGGTGGTAAAAGCACCGTTGTAAGAAATGTTGTTTACAACTTTCATTTCCCTAAAGTTGTAATAAACGTATTTTTAACAACTTTTTATTTTGTTAATTGTAATAGATGTCTATTACAAACTTCATGTTTATAATATCTATATTTAATAACTAATTATATTAATATTTAATAATAATTAATAATAAACTTAGGAATCAATAATATTTATCAATTATTGTTAAATAGTTAATATTTAATAAGTAGTAATTTATTTTAAATAGTTAATGTATGTTAACTACTTATTAATCAATAATTAATAACATACATTATAAGCTTTCAATAATTATTAATCTATTATATCTAAGTAGAAATAAGTAAAAGTTAAATAATAACTATTATTAATAAGTAATATTTGATTTGGTAGTAACTATTTCAGAAATTTTAATAAATAAAATTTTGGCAACTAATAACAATTTTGGCTACTAAATAATAATAATTAATTTGAAATATTAAGTAATTAATTATAAATATATTTATTAATGAACAGTAATTAGCTTTTAATCATTACTATTAAATATTTAATGATTGATAATTGGTAATATATACATAACAATTAATGAATAATTAGACTTCGTGCATTGGATAAAGTCTTTAAATAGGTCATGCCCCTTTTATAAATTTAGATCGTACCTGATTTTTTTAGTATAAATTTTGGCTTCGAATGTCGAGAGTGTTTAACCGATCAGAAAACAATGAAATATTACACAGGTTATAAAACAATGAAATGTTACAACTTTTTTTGTTAGTGGTAAAAGATGCTTTTGACTCCAAATCAAAATCTCGTTTTTGGCTCCAAAGCAAAAAATTTAGCGGCAAACATAAATTTTCAGCGCCAAACCCGAACATTAACATATGTTTACCGCTTACCTCCTTGGTCAAAATTAACTTTCCCTAAATTTATATTTCTTTATATTCCTTCTTCTTCCTCATCGAAAATTCTCGATCAAGCCAGCCCTATCACCTGAAAATCGGAGCTCCACCTTCGTATTAAGCCTCCGACTGGCTTCTCCCTTCACCATCGAACACCCTCCTTTCAGCCCTGCGTTGCGTCTGCCGTTGATCCTCCTGCTGCCTTGTTCCTCCTCACAACAGATCTGCATTGAATCACATGAACGTGACTTAAATTGTATACAGTATACAGGTTAGTATGTGTGTCTGGATTTATACAATTTGGTCAATTCCTAATATTTTGTAATCACCCTGTTTCAAGTTGTTTTATTTTGAACAATTTTATTTAACAATTGAAAAATCCTTGTTAGTGAACTATGGATCTGAGAATATAAATAATCTTGTTTCATTAATGTAACGACCCGGAAACCCGCACCTTTTGAATCGACAATAATCCACACATGTCTAACTCAAAACTGTACGTATTTACAGAATGTTAAATGACGATCCACATCTTAAACCATTATAGTCAAAAATATAGATAATCAAGGGGATTAATTTAGAATTAGAAAGAAAGAAGAAAACAAGCACAGAATCTCGCAACGGAATGAACAAAATATAATAATCAAATAACAGTTCATGAAGTTGTTTAAAATAAACATTTGATCATTTTACAACATTTATCAGAGTTATACATTTATATACATAACTGATAATACAGAGTAATGCAACATAACAGTAGTGGAATACGATAGTAATAATAGTATACCGCCTTCGTCTTCATCCTTCAGAAGATAACCTTTGAAACTGGAATGATCAAGTCTGACCCGAGCGTAATAGCGTGAAAATAAAACAAGCTCGGATCAGGCAAAAATATTCTCATATAAGTCAAATTGACATCATATGAACATGCACACACATAACTCAAGAGATGTTATGGGAAATTCCATCTCCTAAGGATCCGTCAAACTAGATACTATATAATATAATTTCGCTATTATAACAGTGTCTATTCACAAATACTTGTTAGAAAACTAGCATAAGCGGGGTTACATTGATTACCCTTACACAGTTTATAAGCACATGGTCTATGCAAGTCCTGTAACACAACCAGTAAAACGTCGGTAGCCAGTGAGTCCCCTATAGACCTATGCCAAAATTAAAATCGTAGTTGTCTCGCATAAGGATAAACGTATGACAAGGCACATGAGGCAATACCCAAGGTAGTATGCTTCCAGTTTGCCTGATCCAGACTGGTGGTTACCCCTAACGGCCCACCGTAGACATCTGCCCCATATCGAATCAAAGGGAAATACCTCCCATCGAGGGTGCGAACCAACAAAACAAAAACAATTGAATAGAAATAGTATGGACACGAGGCCCAGGAAAAATCGAAGTGCAGATGTCCACTAAGAGGTAGTCAAGCCTCATTTGGTCTGGCACGGCTCCTGTTTTAGTCATTTCAAATCGACACAAGTGTCGGGGTCATCCATTATCATTCACTTTCTTCAAATCCAGTAATCGTCTCCAAATTCATCCTACTTCATTTCTGGAACTCCACCGCGTACATAGTTGTTAAAGTGGTTCCAACAATGACAGAGAGTATGTCAATAAGAGGCCCCAAAAGTGAATCGTTATGATATCAAAATATCATATTCAACTAAACCAATTTCACTTTAAAATATCATATTATTTTAATCACAATAATATTTAATTCAAAATTCATATTCATTTTGAGATAAATTTAAATTTCAATAATTGGTTATAATCTCAATTAACCACATTTCATTCGAATCATTCAATTTTCTTCAAAAATAGTTTTGAATTCATTTCTGATTTTAACATCAAAATAATCATATTTACTTATAAATCAGAGATTTAAATGTAAACAATTCCACTTCTAAAACAGTTTATAAGTTTGAAATATTTTTCGGTTTCAATAAATTTTTGAATAACTGTAAATAATTGAGAGATTTGGAAAAGCTTGGAAATCAAAACAACTTGTGTGTTGGAAATGGTTTAATGTATATTAAAATATTTTATAAAATAAACTACTTATATATATAGAAAGGATAGGTTTTTTTTTTGAAAAACAATTTACATAAAGTATTTCATATTTCAAAGGAATAAATTTCATAAAATAGTTTATATATAAATTTGTTTATATAGAAATAATTTCAAATCAACTGTTTCTTTCAATTTCCAATAAATCTGAACCTAAGTTCAAATCTCAAAACAAACCAAATCGATTTCCAATATCAAGTCCAAATCAATTCCAAAATCAAATACATTTGAGAACCATCCATTTTAAAGGATAACTTCCAATTTCAAAATATTATTTGAATCTATTCAATTCAAATCAAATCCGAGTTCAAGTTCAAGTTCATAATATTTATTTAAGTCATTTAATTTGAATTTAATTTCAAAGTTTAAATAAAAATTTAATCCTTTGAAATAATTCAATTTCAACATTCCCATATAATTCAATTTGGAATGATTTCAATTTATAACCAATTTTAGTTCAAATTTCAAAATAACCGATTAGATCATTTCAATTCGAATTAAATTCCAATTCAATAAATCAGAATCATACTTTTAAAAATAATTTACAATTTTTCTTTAACAAATTCTTTTAACAATTCAGTTTCAACAATTCAAATTCGAATTCCAATGTATAATTCAATTTAAATGTTTTCAATTTATTTTCTTTACGAATTCTTTTAACAATTCAATTTCAACATTTTAAACTCGAATTCCAATGTATAATTCAATTTAAATGATTTCAATTTATTTTCTTTACAAATTCTTTTAACAATTCAATTTCAACATTTCAAATTCGAATTCCAATGTATAATTCAATTTAAATGATTTCAATTTATTTTCTTTACACAGAATCACTTATTGAAATCGGTTTCACAAATTCTAAAATTAATAGATTTGACCAATCCGATGTCCATATAATAATTCTCTATCCTATGGCCAAGTGATCAGTTATTTCAAATTTCAAATTTTAATTTCAGGGAATGGATATATATCACTTCAATCCAAAGGTCAAATGTCATAGGTATATATCATTTCAACCTATTTCTTAATTTATTCGAAATGACAGTTTATGATGATGCCCGTAACATCCAAGGTGATAACACTGATATAAAAATATAGACAGCATCAGTACAGTTCAATATATCCACAAATAAACACCCATCACAACCATCATCCAAAACAGTTCAATTTGCAATAATTAACTGATTATATGTGTCGGGGTTTAACTAGTAATTTAATTCAAAAATAAACTAACTATCAATTCAATTTCTAATTGTTTAAATTTTAATGTCCATTTAAAATAGCAACCAACAACAAATAATCAAATCAATCACAGATTTCAATTTCACAAAAATGTGAATATTTTTGAAGGTGTGAGAAAACTCACCTTTCGTAGCACAAAAATAGAGACGATAACAGATAGGCGCAAAACTGAAACAACACTGAAACTTCAGCGAACTGAACAAAGAAATTGCGGTTAAGACACGTATAAATCGAGCGAAGTTTGATTTCCAAAATAAAAGTTAATTCTTTTTTTATTAAAAAAAAAAACTTTGCCATAGAAAGAAGAAAAATATATACTAAAATAAAATGGACAAAACTTGGTCACATGCATGCATTTAGGATTGTTATTTTATTTTATTTTTTTCATGCGCCCAGATCATTTGCTCTCCTGATTAGTTCTACCATGTTTTATGTTGTAACATGTCCTTACCCCTCACCATAATAATATATATTTAACTGAATTTATGAACTTAAAATATATCCAACTTTATAATATAAGCTTGATGAAAACTAGTTCTCACCCCAAATGGCCTAAAGGCTGAACAAGCGTACACCGTCTACTATGTCCCATGCAAGCAGTTAACCGTCTCCATGCATGTCAGGTCACCACCGACCGCAACCCGACAGCTTTCCCCTTCTACTTGCGTTTCTTTCTTTCTTTTTTGTTCTTTTTTTTTTTGCGTAAGAGAAGGAACTACTGAGAGGAATTGCAAGAGTAAAAGAATCTTTTTATGCTAAGTTCAACCCAATAATGCATGCACTCCTCCAAAGGCACGGACCGTGCTTAGATCCCAAGACCTCATGCTCAACATGTAGTTGCGCATGCTACTGGCACCTAACCATACATCCTCCCTCTTGCACCACATCATCCACGTCCTTCCCTGGCTCCATCGCTATAATTAATCTTCATTCTTCCATTTGGGAAGCTCCAGATCTTGGTGCACTGGTAGGCATTGGCACCCTACCGTCCATGCATGTGCGTAGATGTGCAAATATAAATATATTTCATGTTGCGTTTAGTAAGCAGATGAATACTTCTCATCTTGAATGAATTAAATGTTGAGAGGAAAACGAAAAATGCCAAGCCATGCGTTGCTTTGTAAGATGAATTCAAAGCTTTTGATGTGCTAGTGAGAAATGAATATCTCTTTCTTCTTCCCATTTGCATTTGCAGTAAGCCAAAACAGTAATATACATGAGATGCTCATTTGTTTTAGTAAGAGGGGGAGGAGTTTTTTATGGAACCAAAATGAAGAAGTGAAATGATTTAGGTTCTTTGCTGTGTTGGTGCATTTACATTGGAAAAAGGTAGAGAAAGAAAATAAATGCCTGGCCCCAAAATAATGCCTCCATGCGCAGGCACATATGGCTATGCCAGTGTTGTCAATGCAAAGAAGAGAGAATAAGAAGTTGTTTCATCTGAGGAAGCTAGTACTTAGCAAATAAGGAAGGGGACATGCGACATTAATTGAAAACGTGGGGTTGCAGAAGAAAACGTGGGTGGCGGAGAAAATGTGTACATGCATTAAATTATGAAGTGAAAGAGTATGGGGGAAGAGAAGACAATGGCTACAGGCATGAAAAGTAACGTGCGTGTCACATATACTTTAGAAATGAAAAGAAAAGAAAACAACAACGTGCATTTTGTGTTCTTTATTCATGACATGATGACATGCATGGTTTTGAGAAAAAAATTGTCTATTGGCATTAGCACCCTTTCGAGCTGGGTTTGCAGATCCAAAAATGACTAGAAAAATAAGTAAGATCGTAAAAGGAACACATCGAACTCAAATGACTCGGTTTCAAAAATGAACTATGCAAGCTTTTTCACAATTTCAGTGCAAATCGAACACCGAAACTGACAAATGAATATATTTTGGTAATCAGCGCGACGAGACGGATACAACAGTATATAATTTGCACTGTTTGCATGCTCCGTTCAAAAACGCAATACGGATGTTGAGTTTCTGCATTCCCTGCGTAGTGTACGCGCTTCACCGTGTCTATCGGAGTCAACGGTCGAAGTCACTCATGTCAGCGTCCCAATTGAACATCCCCATCGCCTCCCATCGAGCATATAATTTGGTATTGGCAAGCACTTATTGTAAAAAAAGGAATCCCCATTGTTACATGTCACCAATACCATATATATACCACGATTTTCCTTAATATCTTGCGATGTGGGACAATTTGCCCGTTCAATCCACGCCCTCACTCCATTCCAATGCGAGCCACACCTAACAATCTCCATCTTAGCAAGCATTTGCTCAAGTCATATTTGGAGTTACACCTTGAGTACTCTTCAAAGTTGGCTAAGCTGCTACCCCGAGTTCTCATAAGCAGTGGGGGAGACAGACTGCTTATAGCTGTATCTCCACCTTGACAAGCATCCCATGCTCAAGCCCCTTTGGAGCCATGCTTCGGTCATGCTACACATACCAGTCCCCTCGAACCATGGAGCTCTGATACCATGTTGAGTTTCGGCATTTCCTGCGTACCGTACGCGCTTCACCGTGTCTATCCGAGGTCAATGGTCGAAGTCTCTCATGCCGGCGTCCCGATTGAACATCCGCATCGCTTCCTATCGAGCATATAATTTGGTATTGGTAAGCACTTATTGTAACAAAAGGAATCCCCATTGTTACATGCCACCAATACCATATATATACCACGATTTTCCTTAGTATCTTGCGATGTGGGACAATTTGTCCATTCAATCCACGCACCCACTCCATTCCAATGCGAGCCACACCTAACAACGGACCCCTTTAACATAGAAATACGGATGTGAAATGGAGGCCTAAATGTTCGATTTTCGCGAAACGAATTTCGCCGTTGGATTAGTGACATTGAATAAAATATTTTTCATGTTTGTCCGAACTTGTTTCGAAGAGATTTTTAAAATCGCTAAAATTTGAACTGTTATGCGCAGCTTTGCACTGAAAATTGCGCGACCGACAACATTTAAATTTTCTGATGAAATTTTCACAACTGCTACATCTCACTATACGTATTTCCAATATCAAATTACCATTATGAAAAATCATAAAATAATTTTTTGAAATAAAAATACGATTTAAATCGGAATTTAAATCGTTAAAAATAGCGGGTTGTTACAATCTCCCACACTAAAAACTTTTCGTCCTGAAAAGGAACGAGCATGGTAGTAAGTACATACATATACTCACCGCAAAGTAATTTACAAAAAAAAAAAAAAATTGTAAGTTTCAAATTTTAAAGTCTTTAAAAAAAATTCTAACTCTCGAAACCACAAAAAAGTTTCAGCAGCACCTCCTTTGTACGGAGGGGCTTTGGTAATACGCCAGTAAAGATAAAACTTATACATCGACTCTCATAGCCGGAAAACCCAATATATATCAATATACACATCCTAGTTATACCTTTGTGTAAGGGTACCTTTTATTTTATTTGTATATAAGCGAGTTCGCTTATATACGAAAGCAAAACGATAAACGCGCGCAAGCTTCCAAATTAAATCAAGCACATTCTGTACCTACCAATTACTCAATAACAATGATATGTGAATCATGTACTTGAGACAACGTCCATGCATACATCAAAATGCAACAACAACACACATGAACATAGAAAATGCAACATAATAACATACAACAATCAAATTTATATAGTTTATTCATACCCATAAAATTTTCGTTTGATTGGTTCACATATATCTTTATGTTTAATGTATTCGCATTAAATTGTTTCTCGTCCAATTTGCTTACATAGTTTAGTAAACTCATTTATCTTTTTTTTTCTTTTGGTTATGTTTTATTGTTACCTATATATGCAAATATCTTTTATAAGCATCTCATAATTTATTGCTTAAGTTCATTTTCCTTTATCCATTATAATCAAATTTGTAATTTATTGTTAATTCACATTATTTCACAACTTATAAACTTAGTTCCTTTGTTATTTACATTACTTTATAAATTTATTACTATGAAATGACTTGTTACATAATTTCTTAAGTTTATACATTACTTAAGACTCGTTTACATTTTGATACGATTCTATTCAAGTTTACAATTATCTCAGAAGGGTACAATTTTAGTTATTACCAATCCTTTGCAATTTTCGTTATATTTTACAATAATATACAAAAATATAGTTCAAAGAAGAAAAAAAATCTTTCTCGTAAGTTGTTATTGCATATGCTTAAATACTATTGTCCATTATTAATATTCCTTTTTATTTTATTAATCGCTTCTAGAATATTAACAAATCTGTATCATATTATAACAATTTGACTCCTATTTATAACATTTCCATGATTCAAATTTCACTTTGAAGTGTTTTCATTACTTAAGTTACATTTGTATTTTCATCGCATATTCATGTACATTTAACTTTTTAAACATTTATTTATTTTTAGGTAAGTTATCCGATGCCATTAAGTATTTTATACTTTAACCCGATTCAATTTTATCAAATAAGAACATTCAACAATTTCAATTTGGTTTTAATTCATATTATCTTCTTCTTTTTTCCGACAGTTACGATTTGGATTCATGTTTCTTTTAAACATTAGATTTATTTTCTCATTCCATATATTTAAAAGTTAAGATATCCAAGTTTATACAAAGACTTCAGAATTTTGAATACCTAGTTTCTTTCAAATCATTTGAAATGCTATATACCATATATATTTTGTATAACAAAACATACTTAAGATTTTAATTTAGAATTATTTTCAAGCTAATATGTAGCAAAGCAACAAAGTGTTCTCCCCCACTTAGAGACTCGAAAATGAAAGTCGGTGATGTGGCCACACTCATCGAAATTTATCTTCCAACGACCGAAGTGAAGTACTGAACCAATTTCACTTTAAAATTACTTTTAAAATGAAATCTATGGAAAATACTTCTGAATACTACCACTATATTTTTTTTAAAGTCTCGAAAATCATTTAAAACCAATTGGATTTAAATATCTCAAATTCTCCATTAAAATTTATTTGGTTTACAGTTAATTATAAATCATGTATAAAAGATCGATTTATTTTTATAGTCAATAGGTTAAAAGTATTAACTAAATTACCATCAAATTTCAAAATTATTTATCTTACATATATAAAATATATATTAAAACAATATTGTGTTAGAATGCCTTATTCAAGTGTTTTGAAATCCCATTCGGTAACGCTTGCAACACGCATCGACTAGAACTCCGAACTCAACTCAATAAGCCAAACAACACAATATAGAACCATTTTTTTATATCAAAAGTACAAGTGCGCTCTCTCGTATATATATATATATATATATATATATATACACACTCAGAACTCATTCTAGGGTGTTATTAACCCTATCTCTAATGAGTAAATCCCAATAGAGCCAAAGTTTACTGCTAAACCATAAGCTCTGATACCAACTGTAACGACCCGGAAACCTACACCTTTTGAATCGATAATAATACACACATGTCTAACTCAAAACTGTACGTATTTACAGATTGTTAAATGACGATCCACATCTTTAACCATTATAGTCAAAAATATAGTTAATCAAGGGGATCAATTTAGAATTAGAAAGAAAGAATAAAACAAGCACAGAATCTCGCAACGGAATGAACAAAATATAATAATCAAATAACAGTTCATGAAGCTGTTAAAAATAAACATTTGATCATTTTACAACATTTACCAAAGTTATACA
The DNA here is from genome assembly GCA_030737875.1 of Allium sativum. Lineage (NCBI taxonomy): Eukaryota > Viridiplantae > Streptophyta > Magnoliopsida > Asparagales > Amaryllidaceae > Allium > Allium sativum. Next base: position 123,696,189 of record CM060912.1, on the reverse strand, counting down.
TTTATATACATAACTGATAATACAGAGTAATGCAAAAGAATAGTAGTGGAATACGATAGTAATAATAGTATACCGCCTTCGTATTCATCCTTCAGAAGATAACCTTTGAAACTGGAATGCTCAAGTCTGACCCGAGCGTAATAGCGTGAAAATAAAACAAGCTCGGATCAGGCAAAAATATTCTCATCTAAGTCAAATTGACATCATATAAAAATGCACACACATAACTCAAGAGATGTTATGGGAAATTCCATCCCCTAAGGATCTATCAAACTAGATACTATATAGTATAATTTCGCTATTATAATTGTGTCTATTCACAAATACTTGTCAGAAAAATAGTGTAAGCGGGGTTACATTGATTACCCTTACACAGTTTATAAGCACATGGTCTATGCAGGTCCTGTAACACAACCAGTAAAACGTCGGTAGCCAGTGAGTCCCCTATAGACCTATGCCAAAATTAAAATCGTAGTTGTCTCGCATAAGGATAAATGTATAACAAGGCACATGAGCCAATACCCAAGGTAGTATGCTACCAGTTTGCCTGATCCAGACTGGTGGTTACCCCTAACGGCCCACCGTAGACATCCGCCCCATATCGAATCAAAGGGAAGTACCTCCATCGAGGGTGCGCACCAACAAAACAACAACAACTGAACAGAAATAGTATGGACCCGAGGCCCAGGAAAAATTGAAGAGCAGATGTCCACTAAGAGGTAGTCAAGCCTCATTTGGTCTGACACGGCTCCTGTTTTAGTCATTTCAAATCGACACAAGTGTCGGGGTCATCCATTGTCGTTCACTTTCTTCAAATCCAGTAATCGCCTCCAAATTCATCTTACTTCATTTCTGGAACTCCACCGCGTACACAGTTGTTAAAGTAGTTCCAACATTGACAGAGAGTATGTCAATAAGAGGCCCCGGTCTCTTTAACAACAAAACGTCATGTTACACACCGATTGGTACTTTTATATTTCAAAAGTGAATCGTTATGATATCAAAATATCATATTCAACTAAACCAATTTCACTTTAAAATATCATATTATTTTAATCACAATAATATTTACTTTCAAAATTCATACTCATTTTGAGATAAATTTAAATTTCAATAATTGGTTATAACCTCAATTAACCACATTTCATTCGAATCATTCAATTTTCTTCAAAAATAATTTTGAATTCATTTCTGATTTTAACATCAAAATAATCATATTTACTTTTAAATCAGAGATTTAAATGTAAACAATTCCACTTTTAAAACATTTTATAAGTTTGAAATATTTTTGGGTTTCAATAAATTTTTGAATAACTGTAAATAATTGAGAGATTTGGAAAAGCTTGGAAATCAAAACAGCTTGTGTGTTGGAAATGGTTTTATATATATTAAAATATTTTATAAAATAAACTACTTATATATATAGAAAGTATAGGTTTTTTTTTTTTGAAAAACAATTTACATAAAGTACTTCGTATATCAAAGGAATAAATTTCTAAAATAGTTTATATAAAAATTTGTTCATATAGAAATAATTTCAAATCAACCGTTTCTTTCAATTTCCAATAAATCTGAACCTAAGTTCAAATTTCAAACCAAATCGATTTCCAATATCCAGTCCAAATCGATTCCAAAATCAAATACATTTGAGAACAATCCATTTTAAAGGATAACTTCCAATTTCAAAATATTATTTGAATCTATTCGATTCAAATCAAATCCGAGTTCAAGTTCAAGTTCATAATATTTATTTAAGCCATTTAATTTCAAAGTTTAAATAAAAATTTAATCCTTTGAAATAATTCAATTTCAACATTCCCATATAATTCAATTTAGAATGATTTCAATTTATAACCAATTTTAGTTCAAATTTCAAAATAACCAATTAGATCATTTCAATTCGAATTAAATTCCAATTCGATAAATCCAAATCATACTTTTAATAATAATTTAAAGTTTTTCTTTAACAAATTCTTTTAACAATTCAATTTCAACATTTCAAATTCGAATTCCAATGTATAATTCAATTTAAATTATTTCAATTTATTTTCTTTACAAATTCTTTTAACAATTCAATTTCAACATTTCAAATTCGAATTCCAATGTATAATTCAATTTAAATGATTTCAATTTATTTTCTTTACAAATTCTTTTAACAATTCAATTTCAACATTTCAAATTCGAATTCAATTGTATAATTCAATTTAAATGATTTCAATTTATTTTCTTTACACAGAATCACTTATTGAAATCGGTTTCACAAATTCTAAAATTAATAGATTTGACCAATCTGGTGTCCATATAATAATTCTCTATCCTATGGCCAAGTGATCAGTTATTTTAAATTTTAAATTTTAATTTCAGGGAATGGATATATATCACTTCAATCCAAAGGTCAAATGTCGTAGGTATATATCATTTCATCCTATTTCTTAATTTATTCGAAATGACAGTTTATGATGATGCCCGTAACACCCAAGGTGATAACACTGATATAAAAATATAGACAGCATCAGTACAGTTAAATATATCCACAAATAAACACCCATCACAACCATCATCCAAAACAGTTCAATTTGCAATAATTAACTGATTATATGTGTCGGGGTTTAACTAGTAATTTAATTCAAAAATAAACTAATTATCAATTCAATTTCTAACAGTTTAAATTTTGATTTCCATTTAAAATATCGACCAACAACAAATAATCAAATCAATCACAGATTTCAATTTCACAAAAACGTGAATATTTTTGCAGGTGTGAGAAAACTCACCTTTCGTGGCACAGAAGTAGAGACTATAACAGATAGGCGCGAAACCGAAATTTCAGCGAACTGAACAAAGAAACTGCGGTTAAGACACGTATAAATCGAGCTAAGTTTGATTTCCAAAATAAAAGTTAATTCTTTTTTTTTAAAAAAAAAACCTTGCCATAGAAAGAAGAAAAATATATACTAAAATAAAATGGACAAAACTTTGTCACATGCATGCATTTAGGATTGTTATTTTATTTTTTTCATGCGCCCAGATCATTTGCTCTCCTGATTAGTTCTAACATGTTTTATGATGTAACATGTCCCCCTCACCGAAATAATATATATTTAACTGAATTTATGAACTTAAAATATATCCAACTTTATAATATAAGCTTGATGAAAACTAGTTCTCACCCCAAATGGCCTAAAGGCTGAACAAGCGTACACCGTCTACTATGTCCCATGCAAGCAGTTAACCGTCTCCATGCATTTTCAGGTAACCACCGACCGCAACCCGACAGCTTTCCCCTTCTACTTGCGTTTCTTTCTTTCTTTTTTTTCTTTTTTTTTTGCGTGAGAGAAGGAACTACTGAGAGTAATTGCAAGTGTAAAAGAATCTTTTTATGCTAAGTTCAACCCAATAATGCATGCACTCCTCCAAAGGCACGGACCGTGCTTAGATCCCAAGACCTCATGCTATACATGTAGTTGCGCATGCTACTGGCACCTAACCATGCATCCTCCCTCTTGCACCACATCATCCACGTTCTTCCCTGGCTCCATCGCTATAACTAATCTTCATTCTTGCATTTGGGAATCTCCATATCTTGGTGCACTGATAGGCATCGACAACCTGCCGTCCATGCATGTGCGTAGATGTGCAAATATAAATATATTTCATGTTGCGTTTAGTGAGCAGATGAATACTTCTCATCTTGCATGAATTAAATGTTGAGAGGAAAACGAAAAATGCCAAGCCATGCGTTGCTTTGTAAGATGAATTCAAATCTTCTGATGTGCTAGTGAGAAATGAATATCTCTTACTTCCTCCCATTTGCATTTGCAATAAGCCAAAACAGTAATATATTTGAAATGCTCATTTGTTGTAATAAGAGGGGGAGGAGTTGTTTTATGGAACCAAAATGAAGAAGTGAAATGATTTAGGTGCTTTGCTGTGTTGGTGCATTTACATTGGAAAAAGGCAGAGAAAGAAAATAAATGCCTATCCCAAAAATACTGCCTCCATGCGCAAGCACATATGGCTATGCCAGTGTTGTCAATGCAAAGAAGAGAGAATAAGAAGTTGTTTCATGTGAGGAAGCTAGTACTTAGCAATAAGGAAGTGGACATGCGGCATTAATTGAAAACGTGGGGTTGCAGAAGAAAACGTGGGTGTCGGAGAAAATGTGTACATGCATTAAATGATGAAGTGAAAGAGTATGGGGGAGGAGAAGACAATGGCTACAGGCATGAAAAGTAACGTGCGTGTCACGTATGCTTTAGAAATGAAAAAATAAGAAAATAACAACGTGTATTTTGTGTTCTTTATTCATGACATGATGACATGCATGGTTTTGAGAAAAAAATTGTCTATTGGCATTAGCACCCTTTCGAGCTGGGTTTGCAGATCCAAAAATGACTAGAAAAATAAGTAAGATCATAAAAGGAACACATCGAACTCAAATGACTCCGTTTCAAAAATGAACTGTGCAAGCTTTTTCACAATTTCAATGCAAACCGAACACCGAAACTGACAAATGAATATATTTTGGTAATCAGCGCGATGAGTCGGACACAACGGTATATAATTTGCAATGTCTGCATGCTCCGTTCAAAAACGCGTTACGGACCCCTTTTACATAGAAATACGGATGTGAAACAGAGGCTGAAACGTTCGATTTTCGCAAAACAAATTTCGCACTTGGATTATTGACAACGGATAAAATATTTTTCATGTTTATCCGAACTTGTTTCGAAGAGATTTTTAAAATTGTTAAAATTTGAGCTGTTATGCGCGGCTTTGCACTAAAAATTACGCGATCGACAACATTTAAATTTTCTGATGAAATTTTCACAACTACTACATCTCACTATAAGTAGTTCCAATATAAAATTACCATTATGAAAAATCATAAAATAATTTTTTTTGAAATAAAAATACGATTTAAATCGGAATTTAAATCGTTTAAAATAGCGGGTTGTTACAATTAAGTTTTTGATTGTTGGATTAAATCCATAACACAAAAGTTGATCCATCATCATATAATCTATGTTTAAAAGTGTATTCTTCCCAAGTTATATATGTATCTAAGATTAAAAGGCCTATATTTATATTTATGAACTGGGTATCATAAGTGTTAAGATGAATCTGCTATATCTGTACATTTTTTTTGGCAGTTATAGGTTATTATGTTGGATTGGTTATCTAATATGTGATAATATGGGATGTTGCGAGCATATATTTGTATCTCTCTCTCTCTCTCTCTCTCTATATATATATATATATATATATATATATATATATATATATATATATATATATATAGCGTATAAGAACACTATCAGAAACTGTTAAATTCAAAAATAGCTTATACACTGAGATCATACACCCCAGTTTTGTTTGACATTTTAAATCTATGATGCAATATGTCTTGACATATTAAACAAGCATGCATGTTTTTTTTTTCTATTTTCATGTAAATCTTCTGTCTGGACAGAAAATTTATTTTTAATACAACCAGATTGTATTTTGATACTTGGAAGTACATACTCAAAAATATTTTATACCGTTTATTATTGTCCACTAGTTGGATATATAGTAGCATGCATTTTACCTTATAATAATGATGAACAATCTGGTATAAAAGTTGTATTGGATATAATGGTTATGTGTATATCAAAATACTGAACTAATATGATTATTGAATTCCTAATTAAACACTATGATATATGTATATTTGAAACTTTTGGGTTTATTTTCATATGCAGACTAGCTGTTGAACCTTAACAAATTAGAAGTTCTTGTATACGTATAAATAAACAAATGGTTGATGCAAATAAGATTTGTATTTTCCTCTCAAGTTTTGGACAATACAATACTGCTGATACACATATCCAGAAAAGGATCCACGCTTCATCCTTTTGGATAAATTAGTAAATCAGCTTTAGTGAGACATTATTGTATAGTGTTTCTTTGTTTAAACTGGTTAACTATAATTGGACATTTGATGTTTGCAGATCGTCGAATGGCGTACAGTAATGAGTCCAGCAGCAATGTGGCGTAAAGATTTCGTTGTTTTTGACTAGTGTACTTTCGTAGGATATGCAATTTTTAGTGGATAACTTGTGCTTGTACTAAGTTGCTTTGTAATGGTCAAGTATGTAATAATGTACAAAATATTGTCTAAAACTTATTGTTCGTAATACTGAATATTTGAATATTTTAATAAATTAGTTTGAAAATAACTGTAATATCTGATTTGCTTGTGGATAAGTGCTATATTTAGTGTATTGTTCTTTTCAGTTGCAAAAGATGTTTATTTTTTGAAAAACCCAAATGTTAATCACAACGGTGCATAACAGTTGTAGTAGAATTTATTACAACAGTGCATAACTATTGTAATAAAGTTTATTACAACGGTGGAAAAAAGTTGTAAAATATACATATTACAACTGTGTTGCAATAGTGCAAAAAAGTTGTAAAAGATTTTAGTCTATTACAACTTCTTAATACACGACGGTTTACCCACCGTTGTAAAATGTATATTACAACGGTGTTCCACCATTGTAATATGGTTATCTTTTGTCGTGTTATATTCTAATGCTATTAATATTACTCGAAAAGAGTAATTGGTTGCTTGATAAGGTACGGTAATGGTAAATCTATCGTTACCATAACAGCTTTATATCCAACTAAAAGTGTGCAAAGCAAAAAATTAATCTAAATTAATAGTTGACTTATTAAGATTAAGATTGCAATGTGATTTTAATCTTAGTACGCGTTTGATGTTTATAGTAGGGGTGGGTGCGGGACGGTTCAGTCTGGTTTGAAGCTCACACCATTACCAGACCGCAACAAACGGTTGACCAAAAATGAAGACCGTAACATTATATTTTACTGCGGTCCGGTTTCGGCTCGGTTCAGAATTCATTTGGTCCACTTTCTGTTCGTTTCGGTTTGATTTTGAAACATACGTCTTTAATGTGAATGTGAGCCCTGATAATTTAGCACACTAGTTATATTTGTTGCAAGATTACCTAATAGAAAATGAGGTGGTTTCTTCTTAATCGACAGTTCTCTAGTTTTTTTACATAATCAAATATATCTCATCCACCAACTTCAGAGTGATAAATAAAATCTATACTATCATCTGAACTTGTAACATACCGTCTTTCGTCCACTTCAAGCTGGTAATTAAACCAACTCAAACCGATCAAAATGACAGAATGTTATTAGCTTCTGATGTAAATAGAATAAATCACAGAATCACAGACATAGAAAACATAATATCTCGCAGCGGAATAAATAAATTAGACAATAGTAGTTCATGAAGCTACTAAATAAAAATCCAAATTTATAAATAATATCAGAGTTACAAAATTAAATACAGCGGAAGTCTAAATAAAAGAATTTCTAATACAAAGGAGAAATAGCCAGAATCAACAGGTAGACGTGATATCTTCAATAGTCTCCAGCTTCAGAAGGTGAAATCTCAACACTGCAATACTCGATCTGACCCGAGCAATAATGCAAAATAAAACAACTCGGATCAGGACTAACATTCACATAGAAGTAAATCAACTCAAATGAAATGTTCAATAAAATGCATCTGTAACTTAAAAGATGTTTGAGATCACCATCCTCTAAGGATCCGTTAAACTAATATCATATAATATAATACGCTATTATAATAATGTCTATGGTGAAATATAACATATTAAAATAGCGTAAGCGGGATTACATTTTTACCCTTACACTGTTTATAAACATTGTCGTAAACATTGCATATAAAACACCAGTAACGGTCGGTGGATAGGGATGCACCGCTATACGACAACGTCAAATCAAAATCGTAGGGGCTCGATCAGGATAATATGTCAAGGCACACGAGGAATACCCACGGCCCGGACCGGTGGTAACGCATAGCCGCAACTATCGCCCACCTCAAACAACACTCCCATAATCAAGGGTGGCCACCAATCAAATCACAAAGTAATAGATATAGTTCGAAGAAGTGTGTCCGATGGAGGTGCGACCTCACTTAATCACGGTATAGCACCTGTTTTTGTCATTTTAATTATGACCCGAAGGTCAAGGCTATCCATCAACGTTCTCTTTCTTCAATCCAGTAATCGCCTCCAAACCATCCTACTTCATTCTGGAACTCCACCGCGTACACAGTTGTTAAAGTGATTTTCGGTATTGGCAGAGAGTATGACAATATCCGATCCCGGTCTCTTTAACAACCGAACGTTTACATTTTTCACACCGTGGCCATTTTAATAAAATCATATGTTGAAATAAATTAATATAAGAAATTTCTTTAATTCAAACCAAACAGTTTATGAATCAATTCCATATATAAAATTATTTCAATTCATACTCAGTCAATTTATAATCAAATTCAAATATAAATTCAAATTCCAATTAATCACGTAGTTCACGTTCATTTCCTATACAATTCAATATTTAAGTCAATTCAAAATTCGCATTTAGTTGATTTAAAATCAAATTCATTGAATCAAGCATCGTTATATAAATTTAAATCTTTAAACCTCGAATTTAAATCGCAAAATCAAAACTTATCCACCTTTTGAGTTTATTATTAAAGTTTATAAAATATATATAAAATAAGCCTTGAAAATATTATCTATAAGTTATAAACTTATATAGAAACTAGCTTTATAACATATATAGGTTTAAATTAATTTAGAAATAGGTTTAAAAAGAATAATTTATTATAATATATTAATTTAAAGTTAAATATATATATATATGATTAAATTATATAGTTTAAAATAAATAAATTTTAAGTAAAATCTTAAATAAGCATTTAAATACATTTTTATTTATAAAATCATTTTAAAACATATAATTTATAATTTACAAAATTTAAGTATAAATCTTTAAAATATAAATATAAAATATAAGATCTTAAATTAATATCATTACAGTCAATTTTCCAAATCATTTTAATTTGAAAACATGACCGATGGTGTCCGTATATAGTTTTCTACCCTATGGTCAAGTGATACGGATATTTATCATTTCAACCCGCAATTTATAAAATTTCTACGGGTTTATCATTTCAACCCGCAATCCCAAATTCAATAAAGATCGTTTAGGTCTATCATTTCAACCCATAACGATTTTTCCCTATCTAATGTCTGTTCGGGTATGTATCATTTCAACCCTTAGTGATTTTTCCTAAACTAGGGGTATCTGCAACATAACAAATCATCAATCACATCATAGTCATATAAAATCAGTGTACATACATATCATATGAATATCGTGTCACATATGAAAGTGTGTATTTTAAACAAACAATTTCTATTGACAATCCTATACATTTCATAACAGTTCATTTAGTTGATCTAACATCTATGAAGTAATGTGAGTCAGGTGTGAGATAAACTCACCTTTCGTGGCCCAAAATGAAATGACGAATTGTAGGCATGATTCAGAACATATTTATATCTTGATAACCGCTGGTGATATATTTTATTTTCATAAGAGGATGCTAGGGAGTTTTCAAATGATTGGTACAGTTGTTGGGTTTAGGAATGGGTTTTGGAACTCAACACTACATTCGACTCAAAAATAAACACAACACTAGCCCAATTAAACCAAAATAAAAACACAATAATTCTTTACACAAAAATATATTTATATATATATATATATATATATATATACGTACATACAGGAAAAAAATCATAACATATATATGTATATATTAAAAATTCAACGCACACCGCAAACACACAACGTAAATTGTAACGTATATATTATAAATTATATAAAACACACCCAAAGCTTTATATATATATATATATATAACTTTTTAATTAACAAATATATATATATATTTAAAATTCGATGCACAAAAATATATTTTATAAATTATACATTTAAATAAAACACAACGCTAACGCATACTAAATCATATACACTTATATATAATATATAACTTGAAACACACACACACATACACCATACACACAAAACAAAGTATAACAGTATATATATTATAAATTATACATAAACACACAAAAAATAAAACCGTAAAACACACACACACACACACACACACACACATATATATATATATATATATATATATACACACATACATAATTTATATTAAAACAAACACATACACACACACCGTACACACGACACAAATTATAACATATATATATTATAAATTTTATAAACACCCAAAACCAATTATATAACTTTTTAATTAAAAAAAATTAAAACAAATAAATTTTCAAACAAGTATATATGTACATCTGTAATAACTCACACTCACAACATACAACCAACAAGCAAACACCCTCCAAACTAGACACTCAACCCCACGCCACAAATATACAACTCAAACAAACGCATACATATGTATATTAGCACACACAAACTACACACAAACACGCCTATCCCAAATATTGTATATATACACAAGCCAACACACACACCTAAACAAAACACACAAAACTCAATACACACACAAACACACGCAAGTCATATATATTTACATATAAACAATTAAACACACACGCACATATATATATATATATATATAAATGTATATGTATATACATATAATTTGAAAACCAATAATTTTCCAAAATTACTCACACCAAAATCATTATATATATACATATACAAAATATATTTGTACATATATTTTCCAAAACAAATAAATTTAAAAAGCAACTCTTATTAACATATAAATATACAACAAAATAAGAACTCACACAAGGCACTCATGCACACACAAAGATATACATAACACACACCACAATTAAGAAAAACAAAACTCACGCTATTTACATAAAAAAAAACTTACACACACATACACACAAGGGGAAAAGGGAAAACGTGGAAGCAGGGGTTCGATTGGAGATGGCTCAAAGGCGAGGCGAGGGAGTGGACGTGGGCTTCAGGAGGGTGCAGCTACGGTTGAGCTTAGTCTGGTGACGTGACGCTGGTGGGTTGTAGGCACAAGTTTGATCGGTTGGGGTTATGAGAGAGCGGATGTGACGGCAAGGAATTTCGCTCGGTCCGAACCAGTCGCTAAACCGACTCAGACCGTTCGAAACACCCTATCGTTTGAGAACAGGACAAAACAGAACGCATATAAAAGAACATTTCATTGTATATTACAACAATGCATCAGATTACAAGAATATACAGAGTTTGAATAAATATTACACAGAAATATCAGAGATTTAATTACATTTAAATACATAGCAGCGGAAAATAATACAATACACAACTAGAAGAAGATATACGGATACAAAGCTTTCCGGATATCGTTCCAGCTGTAAACCAGGATCCTGTGAATATAAATCTGCAAAACCAAAACTACTAGCTGCCCGTGTCAAAATAAGGGCACCCAGAGTTTAGGTTAAAACAATAAACTCCAGGTCAGTCATGTGACTGGTGTGAGAACTAAAACAGTTATTAATCTTTATTTTCAAAGCTAGGTAAATCAAGGGACCACGCCGTATAACACGGAACGGGTTTCCTCCCAAGAATACCAGTGCATAAAACAAACAGCGCAATGCTAAATAAAGAAAAATGAAGCTGTTATAAGACCCAGGTCCCATCACACAATGCAACGCAGTCGAGGATAGGGTTTTCCCTTATAACAGCCAAAGAATGCTTGATACGTTCAAAACAAATCATTTGATACTATTATAAGTGCTTAGTGTATAAAACAACTTCAAATCATAAGTATCAATCATAGGCGGCATGGGTACCATATATCATGTCGCCATATATAGGTTTACAAATAAAACCGCAAAGTCACGTATTTGGAAATTGGATTTCCGTCTATGAACCGAGGCAAAAGATAGTCCTCAACCGATTCGAGACAATCTAGCCCATGTCTCAGGATCAGAACGCATCAACCCTTTAGATCGTCAGGGCCGGTCCACCGATGTGGATTATTATGCCTGAACACTACGTTTCTCCGCCCTTTGGGGCGTAAGTCTGGTCCGTCAGCCGACCAGAATGCATCGGCCGAAACCGATATAACCGAGGCGCCTCGCAACAGCAACAACCACATAAGTCAAACTCGTCAGGGCGTGTAAAACCACTGACGCCACTTCTAGCTAGAAAGAAACGCAAGTCCTCCCTGAGGTCCGTCTCCCGTTTTTGGTTCATACCGGGTGTGAAACACGCGAGGTAAACGTTACACAAAGCTACGCCACAAAGGCCGTGCTTTGATCATCACCACAAGGCTTTGCTTTTCAACAGAAGCCTTGATCATTTGCATCTTAGCATGCCACACAGGCAAACCATCCTATGCCACCGATATCAGTCACACAGAATGAAATCCGATGTCAGACACACAGTCCATTTACAAGTCCGTTCTGGGCCTGAACGAAACCGGAGGCACCTAGTACCCCGCATATCCATCGATCTCCAAGTACGTCTGGACGATCACTAACTGTTTCCATCTTCTTGGGTGTACAGCCCAATCAAGATCATCAGTTATCACCCAAACGACGTGAAGACCTCCGGTCTTCGACCATCGTCTTCATCTTCGACTTATCGTCGTATCAGTTATTCAGAATGGGATAAACCCGGTCTTTCCGAATAACTCGCGTATATATTATAAAAGTGTTACACAAACACAACATACGCCTCATTCCAATTCATTAGTCACTAACCGTAAATTAATCAAGAGAATAATTCCCCAAATATTAACCCCGAAGGCCGAAACCAACATCAGATCAATATCCAGAAAACCCTTCTGCTTGGCCAACCGACAGTTAGTTTCTAAATTTCACATTCATAGGGAAAGGTTCCCATAAATTTTATCAAAGATAAATTCCTTGAATTTATGCTTTAATCTGCTTTTGAATATCAATTCAAACTAGTCGGGATTAGCGAACCTTACCGAAGTAATCATTTGTTTTAATTTCCCAATCCCAACCTATTCATCCCATGAAGTAAAACTGGTAATACTTCATATCTAACACCACGGTGTTATCGGTAAATTCAATTACCATTTCACGTTCAAATCTAATTAAAGATTTAACTATCGCCTGGAGCAAAACTGGTGATACTCCATTCTCGATCTTTTCAATCTAATTAAAGATTCATTAAAACTCCACTTAGTTTTAATCTGTGACTGGGTTAAAGAATCAGTGTCATCTAAAAACACGGTTCACGATAAACCCAAAATCACATTCATTAATCATCGGGTTAAAGAACGAGTGTTATTTAAAACACTGTCCACGATAAACCCAAAAATCAATATCAATTCAATTCCAATTAAATGTTATTTAATTGGTACACTTCATTAAATCTAAATAAAAAGATTTAATCATTTCTCAACTGGGTTCAAGAACAGTGTTAGTGAAGACACCATTCACGACAAACCCAAATCACATTCGATATTCAATACAAGGCTCCGAATAGAAAATATATCGGCTTATATTCAATATCGAATTCTACGACTAACAAATGTCGTATTGGAAATAACGATATAAATATATATCTTTCAAATTTCCATAACAACATCTGTATCATCACGAAATCCAACATCGAAATATTCCGAAGACAATTTCGATTCAAACCCATTCCAATGCGATCATTGGAAATTTTGGTTATTTTCAAAACCCTTTTCGAATTCAATTTATTTATTCAAAAATAAATAGAATTATAATTCTAGTTCAAAACTAGTTCATTTCGATAAAAATCTATTTTTATCTTTCCAAATATGGAGTTTTTCATCCCAATTCTTTCTAAATCATTTCTTATGAATTTACACAAATTATTACTATTTTTAATAATTTTATCAAGGCCCGTACAGTCGATTTCCAACAATGGCCATCGAACTGCACTTATAGCGACCTTTTTCGAATTTGATTTGGACGTATCTCCAAATCCAACCGTTAGATTTCTAATTTATCACATTCGTTAGGAAGCTCTTTTCGATACGAACCCAACGGTTCTGGTTTTAGGAGAATCCGACGGTCGGATCTCCCGTAATGTCCGTTTGAAATAAATGGTCGAAATTCACGAACTGCCGCGGCGCGGCGCGTTCTATTCAGGCCATTATATTATATATATAATATATATAATATATATTTCGTCGATTTCTATTTAAAACGAATTATATAAATAGTTTTAAATTCGTTTCAAAAGCAATTTCAACTTCCTTTTCAATTCAAATCAAAATTGAATTCTTCTTTATAAATTCGTTTCAAAATTCATTTCTATTCAATTCAAATTTCAATTCAATTTGAATTCATTTCAATTCGTTTTCAATTCGATTCATTTCGAAATCGTTTTCAATTCAATCCATTTCGAAATCGTTTTCAATTCAATTCATTTCGAAATCGTTTTCAATTCAATTCATTTCGAAATCGTTTTCAATTCAATTTGAATTCGTTTTCAATTCATTTCATTTCGAAATCGTTTTCAATTCAATTTGAATTCGTTTTCAATTCATTTCATTTCGAAATCGTTTTCAATTCAATTCATTTCGAAATCGTTTTCAATTCAATTCATTTCGAAATCGTTTTCAATTCAATTTGAATTCGTTTTCAATTCATTTCATTTCGAAATCGTTTTCAATTCAATTTGAATTCGTTTTCAATTCATTTTGAATTCGTTTTCAATTCATTTCATTTCGAAATCGTTTTCAATCCAATTCATTTCGAAATCGTTTTCAATTCAATTCATTTCGAAATCGTTTTCAATTCAATTCATTTCGAAATCGTTTTCAATTCAATTCAAAATATTCGATTTCGAAATCACTTTTCAATATTCATTTTTAAGATGAATAAAATCGATATAAATATCGTTCACGTCAAAATGGCGTCAATCTAATCAGCACGGCTTCATAAATTTCTATTTTCAAATATTCTATTTCGAATATTTCTTTTTCAAAATAGTTGTTATTATCAAAATATTTCGTTCAACACATGACCAATCTCAATGAATGAGTACTGTCAACACATGAACTTTTATTTTATAATATTCTTTATTTTTCAAATTGGAATGAGGCCCAATCAATCACCATATAAAGTTAATTATATGGATTTTCATACAACACATGTATATAATAACATTGAAAATAATCAATCATCAACCAAAGTGCACTACACTGTATAAGCATCAAATATAGATATCTAACGCTTATAACAGCCTGTCAATCAATCGATCGACATATTTAATCAATCAGGATGAGTGAACTGCATATTTCATCCTAACACCCGTGTAGGGTTTCAAACAATCAAACAAATATTTTATTTGTGCAGTTGGGCGATGTGTAAAATTTATCGACCCAATCAATGTCAGTCAAATCAGTGTACATAAACAAACCGTCTGGTTTGTAAATGAATAATTTATTTATTCGCATTCACGTTAAAAATTATATTTTTAACGATAAAACATTTTATTTCAACATATGAATTTCTATCCAGTTCATTCTGTAAATAAAATGATATTTTATTTTTCTAACTTATTTTAGAAAATTTCGGCGGCATAACGGCACGATACTAGAAACGGGACGAGGCCTAGCCTTATCCCCGGTCTAGTGAAGGCCCACGCCATTCACACATCAATCAAATCAATTTTATTATGCAAACCACAAAATTTGGAGTAAGAGCCTAACCTAGCCTTACTCCTTCGCCTTATAACGGCGCACGTCTAATCCTAACCAATTTATCGATTCGATTTTTCACACCACAAACCACATTCAAACCAATATCACAATCAATAACCAAACAGCCAAACAAACAAGTCCATGGTCTGTGGACGATTGTGTCGGGTGCTACTAAGCACCGTCTGCATCCTAGTATATATATATATAACTAGAAATAAAATTGAAAGGTGAGAAGTTCTCACATATAGCTATCCTAGCTCCACAGCACTTCCTTTGCAGAATTCTTCGTCGACCTCGCCTTTTTGTCGCTTTCGCCCGTATTCTAGAGGAGGGGGGGAGTCTTCGCAGCCGTCGGAGGTGGCTTCAAGGGGCGGCTTCGGTCTGGAGGCGTCGCGATGCTTGGTGTCTGGTGGCGGCTTGCGTCTTCGGGGTGTGGGCGCTGGGAGGAGGAGGCGGCTTCGAGGGAGGAGGAGGCGGCTTCGAGGGAGGAGGAGGCGGCTCGGGGTTCAGGGAGGTGCGATTCGCTTAGGGTTTTTTTTTTTTTTTCTGTTTAAAATCGAAATGAAAAGGGGGGGGGGGGCAGAACGAAGATAAGGAGGGAGGGAAATTAAAAATTATATATTTTTTTTTTATTTTATTATTTAAATTTGCAAAATGGTTGACTTTTACATACGAACACCGAACTGGGTCCAACGACTGTCGTCCATAGTGTTTTACCCCTATTCTGAACCCAATGGGATATGTATCGCAAGCTGATTCGACTGTTTCGATTAGTTTCCGTTGAATTTACATTTAAATCACTATATTGAATTTTTGAACATACATTTCAAATTACCGGGGTCACATACTAACTAGAAAAATTCCAGAAAAATAATTTCTAGCTTCGTATTTACGATACGGTCCTAACAAAACTAGTTTCGTCGAATTCTGAGACCGTTGGAAAAATGGCCATTTTCAAGTCGATTAAAATCAACTGAAACTGGTCAAACGCGTTTTCCTTTGCCACGCTCACATATTGATTCGAAAAATTATGAAATTTGGAATCTAGCAATAACTTGACATCACGGATCCAACAAAACTGGTTTCGTCGAAATCCGAGGTCGTTTGCAAAATGTCCATTTTTAAGGGCCTGAATTCCATAGCGACTATTCAGAATTTTCAACTGGACATATCTTTTGATTCCCGATATGAAATCTTGATTTGTCGGATTCGTTGGAAAGATATCCACAATTAGATTCCATTATTTTTGGTTTCACTAAAATCCGGATTGTTTTGCACCCGATACATTCAATTGAAGTTTGAAATCGAATTATCGAACTACCGCGCCATTTTCAATTCCTTTTATAATTATATATAAATATTTATATTCTAACGACGACGCGTATAATATATACGTTCGATTTATATTCTAAATAAATTTCTCGTCGATATTATTTAAAATAATTCATTTTAAATAATCAAAATTCACTAAAATTGCCAAAATAAAAATTTTAAACTGGCCCAGATTTTCCGGGTTGTTACAATCTCCCCCACTTAAAACTTTTCGTCCCCGAAAAGGAACAAAGTCGAAAGTGGTTTGATTATTCAGCTCTACGCTCGATCTGGCTTCCATTCTCCAACTCTTTAGTTTCTGAGAATTTTTAAAACTTCAAAAATTTGGCTAACACCCTAAATTTTTGAAAAATTTCGCCATAACCTCCCCTGCACCGGGAGCATCGGGGAATTTCAAATAGCTTCCCCGGTCCTTCAGATCTCAAAAAGAAAAAGAAAAAGCCAAGCGGCTAGCCAATAGGCTCACAAAATCATCATCACCCAAACAAAACAGGAAATTATGTAGTAAACATGTACCTATTTGTCGGGCAAACAAATTTTATTCTCTGCTCTAGCCTCCTTGCTATGACCTGTTCAATGATATATATGTATATGCAAGCAAATGCGACCAATTTCACTACAGTTCAATATTTGGTTCAATTAGGCATAATGGTTCAAAATTAGCAAACAATTAAACAAACAACACAAACATCAATCAATTAGTGAATTAGAGTTTCAAATTCATAATTTTGATACATATACAAAAATCATGTTTTTGATGCCAATTCACAACAATGTGTTCCTAACTATATAAGTTTTGGTTCTCACACCAGTCTAATGGAAATATATAGAAATCACACCTTCGTCACTCGAAAATAAATGCTGATGATGTTTCGAACCACCATCAGAACATTGTCGGGCTACTAGAGTGCGGTTCTATATCTACCCGGTATATTAAAACTTCGAATATACGCGGATCAGACGTATACGCAAAATCTATATATACTGGATTGTCCAAATCAATATAAATAAATAATCAACTACGAATAATTGATTTAAATTTTCAAAACAAAATTTGTTTTCATTAGAAAAATATACTCTTCACACTCGTTCTAGGATACTACTGATCCTATCTCTAACGAGTCATTCCCGTTGGATATTACTAATCCCGTTTCCGATGAATTCTTTCGTATGGTCCTAATGTGCCTTGTTCTCTGAGCTTTGTAAACCAAAGCTCTGATACCAACTGTGACGGCAAGGAATTTCGCTCGGTCCGAACCAGTCGCTAAACCGACTCAGACCGTTCGAAACACCCTATCGTTTGAGAACAGGACAAAACAGAACGCATATAAAAGAACATTTCATTGTATATTACAACAATGCATCAGATTACAAGAATATACAGAGTTTGAATAAATATTACACAGAAATATCAGAGATTTAATTACATTTAAATACATAGCAGCGGAAAATAATACAATACACAACTAGAAGAAGATATACGGATACAAAGCTTTCCGGATATCGTTCCAGCTGTAAACCAGGATCCTGTGAATATAAATCTGCAAAACCAAAACTACTAGCTGCCCGTGTCAAAATAAGGGCACCCAGAGTTTAGGTTAAAACAATAAACTCCAGGTCAGTCATGTGACTGGTGTGAGAACTAAAACAGTTATTAATCTTTATTTTCAAAGCTAGGTAAATCAAGGGACCACGCCGTATAACACGGAACGGGTTTCCTCCCAAGAATACCAGTGCATAAAACAAACAGCGCAATGCTAAATAAAGAAAAATGAAGCTGTTATAAGACCCAGGTCCCATCACACAATGCAACGCAGTCGAGGATAGGGTTTTCCCTTATAACAGCCAAAGAATGCTTGATACGTTCAAAACAAATCATTTGATACTATTATAAGTGCTTAGTGTATAAAACAACTTCAAATCATAAGTATCAATCATAGGCGGCATGGGTACCATATATCATGTCGCCATATATAGGTTTACAAATAAAACCGCAAAGTCACGTATTTGGAAATTGGATTTTCGTCTATGAACCGAGGCAAAAGATAGTCCTCAACCGATTCGAGACAATCTAGCCCATGTCTCAGGATCAGAACGCATCAACCCTTTAGATCGTCAGGGTCGGTCCACCGATGTGGATTATTATGCCTGAACACTACGTTTCTCCGCCCTTTGGGGCGTAAGTCTGGTCCGTCAGCCGACCAGAATGCATCGGCCGAAACCGATATAACCGAGGCGCCTCGCAACAGCAACAACCACATAAGTCAAACTCGTCAGGGCGTGTAAAACCACTGACGCCACTTCTAGCTAGAAAGAAACGCAAGTCCTCCCTGAGGTCCGTCTCCCGTTTTTGGTTCATACCGGGTGTGAAACACGCGAGGTAAACGTTACACAAAGCTACGCCACAAAGGCCGTGCTTTGATCATCACCACAAGGCTTTGCTTTTCAACAGAAGCCTTGATCATTTGCATCTTAGCATGCCACACAGGCAAACCATCCTATGCCACCGATATCAGTCACACAGAATGAAATCCGATGTCAGACACACAGTCCATTTACAAGTCCGTTCTGGGCCTGAACGAAACCGGAGGCACCTAGTACCCCGCATATCCATCGATCTCCAAGTACGTCTGGACGATCACTAACTGTTTCCATCTTCTTGGGTGTACAACCCAATCAAGATCATCAGTTATCACCCAAACGACGTGAAGACCTCCGGTCTTCGACCATCGTCTTCATCTTCGACTTATCGTCGTATCAGTTATTCAGAATGGGATAAACCCGGTCTTTCCGAATAACTCGCGTATATATTATAAAAGTGTTACACAAACACAACATACGCCTCATTCCAATTCATTAGTCACTAACCGTAAATTAATCAAGAGAATAATTCCCCAAATATTAACCCCGAAGGCCGAAACCAACATCAGATCAATATCCAGAAAACCCTTCTGCTTGGCCAACCGACAGTTAGTTTCTAAATTTCACATTCATAGGGAAAGGTTCCCATAAATTTTATCAAAGATAAATTCCTTGAATTTATGCTTTAATCTGCTTTTGAATATCAATTCAAACTAGTCGGGATTAGCGAACCTTACCGAAGTAATCATTTGTTTTAATTTCCCAATCCCAACCTATTCATCCCATGAAGTAAAACTGGTAATACTTCATATCTAACACCACGGTGTTATCGGTAAATTCAATTACCATTTCACGTTCAAATCTAATTAAAGATTTAACTATCGCCTGGAGCAAAACTGGTGATACTCCATTCTCGATCTTTTCAATCTAATTAAAGATTCATTAAAACTCCACTTAGTTTTAATCTGTGACTGGGTTAAAGAATCAGTGTCATCTAAAAACACGGTTCACGATAAACCCAAAATCACATTCATTAATCATCGGGTTAAAGAACGAGTGTTATTTAAAACACTGTCCACGATAAACCCAAAAATCAATATCAATTCAATTCCAATTAAATGTTATTTAATTGGTACACTTCATTAAATCTAAATAAAAAGATTTAATCATTTCTCAACTGGGTTCAAGAACAGTGTTAGTGAAGACACCATTCACGACAAACCCAAATCACATTCGATATTCAATACAAGGCTCCGAATAGAAAATATATCGGCTTATATTCAATATCGAATTCTACGACTAACAAATGTCGTATTGGAAATAACGATATAAATATATATCTTTCAAATTTCCATAACAACATCTGTATCATCACGAAATCCAACATCGAAATATTCCGAAGACAATTTCGATTCAAACCCATTCCAATGCGATCATTGGAAATTTTGGTTATTTTCAAAACCCTTTTCGAATTCAATTTATTTATTCAAAAATAAATAGAATTATAATTCTAGTTCAAAACTAGTTCATTTCGATAAAAATCTATTTTTATCTTTCCAAATATGGAGTTTTTCATCCCAATTCTTTCTAAATCATTTCTTATGAATTTACACAAATTATTACTATTTTTAATAATTTTATCAAGGCCCGTACAGTCGATTTCCAACAATGGCCATCGAACTGCACTTATAGCGACCTTTTTCGAATTTGATTTGGACGTATCTCCAAATCCAACCGTTAGATTTCTAATTTATCACATTCGTTAGAAAGCTCTTTTCGATACGAACCCAACGGTTCTGGTTTTAGGAGAATCCGACGGTCGGATCTCCCGTAATGTCCGTTTGAAATAAATGGTCGAAATTCACGAACTGCCGCGGCGCGGCGCGTTCTATTCAGGCCATTATATTATATATATAATATATATAATATATATTTCGTCGATTTCTATTTAAAACGAATTATATAAATAGTTTTAAATTCGTTTCAAAAGCAATTTCAACTTCCTTTTCAATTCAAATCAAAATTGAATTCTTCTTTATAAATTCGTTTCAAAATTCATTTCTATTCAATTCAAATTTCAATTCAATTTGAATTCATTTCAATTCGTTTTCAATTCGATTCATTTCGAAATCGTTTTCAATTCAATCCATTTCGAAATCGTTTTCAATTCAATTCATTTCGAAATCGTTTTCAATTCAATTCATTTCGAAATCGTTTTCAATTCAATTTGAATTCGTTTTCAATTCATTTCATTTCGAAATCGTTTTCAATTCAATTTGAATTCGTTTTCAATTCATTTCATTTCGAAATCGTTTTCAATTCAATTCATTTCGAAATCGTTTTCAATTCAATTCATTTCGAAATCGTTTTCAATTCAATTTGAATTCGTTTTCAATTCATTTCATTTCGAAATCGTTTTCAATTCAATTTGAATTCGTTTTCAATTCATTTTGAATTCGTTTTCAATTCATTTCATTTCGAAATCGTTTTCAATCCAATTCATTTCGAAATCGTTTTCAATTCAATTCATTTCGAAATCGTTTTCAATTCAATTCATTTCGAAATCGTTTTCAATTCAATTCAAAATATTCGATTTCGAAATCACTTTTCTATATTCATTTTTAAGATGAATAAAATCGATATAAATATCGTTCACGTCAAAATGGCGTCAATCTAATCAGCACGGCTTCATAAATTTCTATTTTCAAATATTCTATTTCGAATATTTCTTTTTCAAAATAGTTGTTATTATCAAAATATTTCGTTCAACACATGACCAATCTCAATGAATGAGTACTGTCAAAACATGAACTTTTATTTTATAATATTCTTTATTTTTCAAATTGGAATGAGGCCCAATCAATCACCATATAAAGTTAATTATATGGATTTTCATACAACACATGTATATAATAACATTGAAAATAATCAATCATCAACCAAAGTGCACTACACTGTATAAGCATCAAATATAGATATCTAACGCTTATAACAGCCTGTCAATCAATCGATCGACATATTTAATCAATCAGGATGAGTGAACTGCATATTTCATCCTAACACCCATGTAGGGTTTCAAACAATCAAACAAATATTTTATTTGTGCAGTTGGGCGATGTGTAAAATTTATCGACCCAATCAATGTCAGTCAAATCAGTGTACATAAACAAACCGTCTGGTTTGTAAATGAATAATTTATTTATTCGCATTCACGTTAAAAATTATATTTTTAACGATAAAACATTTTATTTCAACATATGAATTTCTATCCAGTTCATTCTTTAAATAAAATGATATTTTATTTTTCTAACTTATTTTAGAAAATTTCGGCGGCATAACGGCACGATACTAGAAACGGGACGAGGCCTAGCCTTATCCCCGGTCTAGTGAAGGCCCACGCCATTCACACATCAATCAAATCAATTTTATTATGCAAACCACAAAATTTGGAGTAAGAGCCTAACCTAGCCTTACTCCTTCGCCTTATAACGGCGCACGTCTAATCCTAACCAATTTATCGATTCGATTTTTCACACCACAAACCACATTCAAACCAATATCACAATCAATAACCAAACAGCCAAACAAACAAGTCCATGGTCTGTGGACGATTGTGTCGGGTGCTACTAAGCACCGTCTGCATCCTAGTATATATATATATATATATAACTAGAAATAAAATTGAAAGGTGAGAAGTTCTCACATATAGCTATCCTAGCTCCACAGCACTTCCTTTGCAGAATTCTTCGTCGACCTCGCCTTTTTGTCGCTTTCGCCCGTATTCTAGAGGAGGGGGGAGTCTTCGCAGCCGTCGGAGGTGGCTTCAAGGGGCGGCTTCGGTCTGGAGGCATCGCGATGCTTAGGGTCTGGTGGCGGCTTGCGTCTTCGGGGTGTGGGCGCTGGGAGGAGGAGGCGGCTTCGAGGGAGGAGGAGGCGGCTTCGAGGGAGGAGGAGGCGGCTCGGGGTTCAGGGAGGTGCGATTCGCTTAGGGTTTTTTCTTCTTTTTTTTTTCTGTTTAAAATCGAAATGAAAAGGGGGGGGGCCAGAACGAAGATAAGGAGGGAGGGAAATTAAAAATTATATATATATTTTTTTATTTTATTATTTAAATTTGCAAAATGGTTGACTTTTACATACGAACACCGAACTGGGTCCAACGACTGTCGTCCATAGTGTTTTACCCCTATTCTGAACCCAATGGGATATGTATCGCAAGCTGATTCGACTGTTTCGATTAGTTTCCGTTGAATTTACATTTAAATCACTATATTGAATTTTTGAACATACATTTCAAATTACCGGGGTCACATACTAACTAGAAAAATTCCAGAAAAATAATTTCTAGCTTCGTATTTACGATACGGTCCTAACAAAACTAGTTTCGTCGAATTCTGAGACCGTTGGAAAAATGGCCATTTTCAAGTCGATTAAAATCAACTGAAACTGGTCAAACGCGTTTTCCTTTGCCACGCTCACATATTGATTCGAAAAATTATGAAATTTGGAATCTAGCAATAACTTGACATCACGGATCCAACAAAACTGGTTTCGTCGAAATCCGAGGTCGTTTGCAAAATGTCCATTTTTAAGGGCCTGAATTCCATAGCGACTATTCAGAATTTTCAACTGGACATATCTTTTGATTCCCGATATGAAATCTTGATTTGTCGGATTCGTTGGAAAGATATCCACAATTAGATTCCATTATTTTTGGTTTCACTAAAATCCGGATTGTTTTGCACCCGATACATTCAATTGAAGTTTGAAATCGAATTATCGAACTACCGCGCCATTTTCAATTCCTTTTATAATTATATATAAATATTTATATTCTAACGACGACGCGTATAATATATACGTTCGATTTATATTCTAAATAAATTTCTCGTCGATATTATTTAAAATAATTCATTTTAAATAATCAAAATTCACTAAAATTGCCAAAATAAAAATTTTAAACTGGCCCAGATTTTCCGGGTTGTTACAGCGGAGGTCTTGTGTCTGCGTGAGGAGAGGGAATGGCGATGAGTAGGAAAAACATGTTAAATGATACAAACGTGGAGAATGGTAGAAGAAAATTTGGCGTGGTTATAAATTGGAGCTACAATGTCCATCTTTTCTTTTGTCTGTGAAGAGATGAGAAATAAAAGGGACAGAAGGGAGAAATATGAAGAATAAATATATGGGAATGGAGCAGCTAAAAAAATGAAATGGAAATGGAGACAAATATGATAATGGGAGCAAATGAATAAAAATGGATTTAGAAATATATGGAAACGTAATGCATGCTGAGAAAGGTGTCTATTTCAATTTAATGCTTGATAACGATTAGCAATAAATAAATAAATAAATAAAAGTTTCAAAATTCAAAACGCACAAGACTATTTCAGAAATAGAAACTTACCATTGGAAACATAAGTGAATGCATGGAAACAAGGAAAAATCAAAAAATCAAGAACGCTGCTTGAAACAGGTAATATTAGAAAATTTAAACGGATGGATACTAGACAAACAATAAAATGAAGAGTCTTCTAAAAAAATGCGTGAAAGAGAAATGAAGCGATGGTTTTGAGAAATGAGACAGTCTAAAATTTTATTTTTTATATACAAAAAGTTGCTAGTGTATAAATATACAGGAAGAAAACGAAAAGAAACTAACATGGTTTATATTAAATTTCCCATGCGTGTTTTGGAAAGAATTTGAATGGTTCTTTTGGAATAATAAACGTACGGAATTAATGCTTTCCATTCATAACAATCATTTTGTTTAAATTTCAAAAACTAATGGTGCGGTTAAAAATAGAACAAGAATTAAATAGTTTGCAAATTTCATTTACCAATTGAAAACATTTTTTAAGATAAAAGGAAATGAATGGATTATAACATTAAGGAATGATTGGTTTAAATTTTGAAAATAATGAATTAAATAATGGGAAAAATCAAGGGAAAACGGTAAGAATAAGGAAAGAAATTTGAGGAGCTTTATTAACGCTTAGCAACAAATTGAATGTATACGCATGAATTTTGGGAACAAACAGATTTAATTTTTAAAACAATGAACATGCAAGGAAAGAAATTAAACTAATTCAATGGACGTCATCTTTAAAATGTAAACAGTGTTGGTAAATAAAGGAAACAATATAAATATTTTTGTAAATCAAATAAATAATAGACGAAATAAAAGAAAAAAAATCCAAACAAATAAAAGAAATAAAACAAAATTTAAATTAAATCATTAAATAAAATATACTTAAATTGAGGTTGTTACAATCTCCCCTACTCAAACCTTTTCGTCCCCGAAAAGGAACGAAGTAGGGAAATAGTAATTAAATAATTAACATATTTAAAACCAAATGTTCGTATTTATATTCACACCTATATATATATATATATCACAAATTAAAATCTTTATAATCCATTTAAATTTATAAATTCCGATATATGCATAACTTTATAAACTATATCGTTATAGATTTCAACTAAGATAACATCATTTTCTTACAAAACCTACATCTTTACCTCTTATTCAAAATGTATGGTTTATAAAATATGAAGTCCTAAAGTATAAACATCAAATCCTTTCAAAATATTGGTATTACCATAACGTAATATTATTTGCGAATATATATATATATATATATATATATATATATATCAAAACTTCAAATAAATATTAAATAAGAATACTCTTCTTCTACTTCTTATCTCGTTATAGACAAGGATAAGTTATGGAATTTGAGGTAAAAGCTGAACGAACGAAAGAACCTAATCAAAGAGGATCTACGAAGGAAGATAGACTCAATGGATAGGAAATCTCAGGAAAAGAATTTAAAAATAAATATAAAAAAAATTATATTCGAAAATAAAACCATTTATACTTTAAAAATATGCTCTTTTACAATAAGGATTAAGCGACTAATTCCACTCATTCTAGGGTATCACAACCCTATCTCTAATGAGTTTTTACCTCATAAGCTAAAGCTTTGATAAACCAAAGCTCTGATACCAAATGTAACATACCGTCTTTCGTCCACTTCAAGTGATAATTAAACCAACTCAAACCGTTCGAAATGACAGAATGTTATTAGCTTCTGAGGTAAATAGAATAAATCACAGAATCACAGACATAGAAAACATAATATCTCGCAATGGAATAAATAAATTAGACAATAGTAGTTCAAGAAGCTACTAAATAAAAATCAAAATTTATACATAATATTAGAGTTTCAAAATTAAATACAGCGGAAGTCTAAATAAAAGAATTTCTAATACAAAGGAGAAATAGCCAGAATCAACAGGTAGAGGTGATATCTTCAATAGTCTCCAGCTTCAGAAGGTGAAATCTCAACACTGCAATACTCGATTTGACCCGAGCAATAATGCAAAACAAAACAACTCGGATCAGGACTAACATTCTCATAGAAGTAAATCAACTCAAATGAAATGTTCAATAAAATGCATCTGTAACTTAAAAGATGTTTGAGATCACCATCCTCTAATGATCCGTTAAACTAATATCATATAATATAATACGCTATTATAATAATGTCTATGGTTAAATATAACATATTAAAATAGCGTAAGCAGGATTACATTTTTACCCTTACACTGTTTATAAACATTGTCGTAAACATTGCATATAAAACACCAGTAACGGTCGGTGGATAGGGATGCGCCGCTATACGACAACGTCAAATCAAAATCGTAGGGGCTCGATCAGGATAATATGACAAGGCACACGAGGAATACCCACGGCCCGGACCGGTGGTGCATAGCCGCAACTACCGCCCACCTCGAACAACACTCCCATAATCAAAGGTGGCCACCAATCAAATCACAAAGTAATAGATATAGTTCGAAGAAGTGTGTCCGATGGAGGTGCGACCTCACTTAATCACGGTATAGCACCTGTTTTAGTCATTTTAATTATGACCCGAAGGTCAAGGCTATCCATCAACGTTCTCTTTCTTCAATCCAGTAATCGCCTCCAAACCATCCTACTTCATTCTGGAACTCCACCGCGTACACAGTTGTTAAAGTGGTTTTCGGTATTGGCAGAGAGTATGACAATATCCGATCCCGGTCTCTTTAACAATCAAACGTTTACATTTTTCACACCGTGGCCATTTTAATAAAATCATATGTTGAAATAAATTGATTTAAGAAATTTCTTTAATTCAAACCAAACAATTTATGAATCAATTCCATATATAAAATTATTTCAATTCATAATCAGTCAATTTATAATTGAATTCAAATATAAATTCAAATTCCAATTAATCACGTAGTTCACGTTCATTTCCTACACAATTCAATATTTAAGTCAATTCAAAATTCGCATTTAGTTGATTTAAAATCAAATTCATTGAATCAAGCATCCTTATATAAATTTAAATCTTTAAACCTCGAATTTAAATCGCAAAATCAAAACTTATCCACCTTTTGAGTTTATTATTAAAGTTTATAAAATATATATAAAATAAGCCTTGAAAATATTATCTATAAGTTATAAACTTATATAGAAACTAGCTTTATAACATATATAGGTTTAAATTAATTTAGAAATAGGTTTAAAAAGAATAATTTATTATAATATATTAATTTAAAGTTAAATATATATATATATATATGATTAAATTATATAGTTTAAAATAAATAAATTTTAAGTAAAATCTTAAATAAGCATTTAAATACATTTTTACTTGTAAAATCATTTTAAAACATATAATTTATAATTTACAAAATTTAAGTATAAATCTTTAAAATATAAATATAAAATATAAGATCTTAAATTAATATCATTACAGTCAATTTTCCAAATCATTTTAATTTGAAAACATGACCGATGGTGTCCGTATATAGTTTTCTACCCTATGGTCAAGTGATACGGATATTTATCATTTCAACCCGCAATTTATAAAATTTCTACGGGTTTATCATTTCAACCCGCAATCCCAAATTCAGTAAAGATCGTTTAGGTCTATCATTTCAACCCATAACGATTTTTCCCTATCTAATGTCCGTTCGGGTATGTATCATTTCAACCCTTAGTGATTTTTCCTAAACTAGGGGTATCTGCAACATAACAAATCATCACAAATCATCAATCACATCATAGTCATATAAAATCAGTGTACATACATATCATATGAATATCGTGTCACATATGAAAGTGTGTATTTTAAACAAACAATTTCTATTGACAATCCTATACATTTCATAACAGTTCATTTAGTTGATCTAACATCTATGAAGTAATGTGAGTCAGGTGTGAGATAAACTCACCTTTCGTGGCCCAAAATGAAATGACGAATTGTAGGCACGATTCAGAACATATTTATATCTTGATAACCGCTGGTGATATATTTTATTTTCATAAGAGGATGCTAGGGAGTTTTCAAAGGATTGGTACAATTGTTGGGTTTAGGAATGGGTTTTGTAACTCAACACTACATTCGACTCAAAAATAAACACAACACTAGCCCAATTAAACCAAAATAAAAACATAATAATTCTTTACACAAAAATATATTTATATATATATACAGGAAAAAATCATAACATATATATGTATATATTTAAAATTCAACGCACACCGCAAACACACAACGTAAATTGTAACGTATATATTATAAATTATATAAAACACACCCAAAGCTTTATATATATATATAACTTTTTAATTAACAAATACATATATATTTAAAATTCGATGCACAAAAATATATTTTATAAATTATATATTTAAATAAAACACAACGCTAACGCATACTAAATCATATACACTTATATATAATATATATTTAAATATATTTTTGTGCACAAAAATATATTTTATAAATTATATATTTAAATAAAACACAACGCTAACGCATACTAAATCATATACACTTATATATAATATATAATTTGAAACACACACACACACCCCATAAACACAACACAAATTATAACAGTATATATATTATAAATTATACATAAACACACAAAAAATAAAACCGTAAAACACACACACACGCGCGCGCACACACACACACATATATATATATACACACACATACATAATTTATATTAAAACAAACACATACACACATCGTACACACGATATAAATTATAACATATATATATTATAAATTTTATAAACACCCAAAACCAATTATATTTTTTAATTAAAAAAAATTAAAACAAATAAATTTTCAAACAAGTATATATGTACATCTGTAATGACTCACACCCACAACATACAACCAACAAGCAAACACCCTCCAAACTAGACACTCAACACCACGCCACAAATATACAACTCAAACAAACGCATACATATGTATATTAGCACACACAAACTACACACAAATACGTCTATCCCAAATATTATATATATACACACGCCAACACACACACCTAAACAAAACACACAAAACTCAATACACGCACAAACACACGCAAGTCATATATATATATTTACATATAGACAATTAAACACACACGTGTGTGTGTGTATATATATATATATAAATGTATATGTATATACATATAATTTGAAAACCAATAATTTTCCAAAATTACTCACACCAAAATCATTATATATATACATATACAAAATATATTTGTACATATATTTTCCAAAACAAATAAATTTAAAAAGCAACTCTTATTAACATATAAATATACACCAAAATAAGAACTCACACAAGGCACTCATGCACACACAAAGATATACATAACACATACCACAATTAAGAAAAACAAAACTCACGCCATTTACATAAAAAAAAAAACTTACATACACATACACACAAGGGGAAAAGGGAAAACGTGGAAGTAGGGGTTCGATTGGAGATGGCTCAAAGGCGAGGCGAGGGAGTGGACGTGGGCTTCAGGAGGGTGCAGCTACGGTTGAGCTTAGTCTGGTGACGTGACGCTGGTGGGTTGTAGGCACAAGTTTGATCTTTTGAGGTTATGAGAGAGCGGAGGTCTTGTGTCTGCGTGAGGAGAGGGAATGGCGATGAGTAGGAAAAACATGGTAAATGATACAAACGTGGAGAATGGTGGAAGAAAATTTGGCGTGGTTATAAATTGGAGCTACAATGTCCATCTTTTCTTTTGTCTGCGAAGAGATGAGAAATAAAAGAGATAGAAGGGAGAAATATGAAGAATAAATACGAGCGAATAGGCACGCGCTTTGCGCGTGACCATGACATCCTTGTAGAGAGTAAGATATGCTAAAAAAACAACTTTGCAAAGAGTAAATAATAAACTTCTAATTTATAGATGTGGTTGAGGTGATTTATATATGAAATTGTATAAACTGGAAAATATACCTGGAAAGGTCGAAGTGGAGAGGAACTTGATTTACGTGAAAGGGATAAAACATGGCATCCTATTTATAGGTAGGAGGAAGATGTCTGAGGGTATTTAGGGCATGGTATGCGTATGAGAAATTAATTATAGAAACGAATGATATTAATATGTATATATATATATTTATATTTATATTTATATATATAGGAAGAGAACTGGTCAAAGAATTAATGATAACTAATATATGGTAAAATAATAATTGATGTACGTCGATTTCAAGGGGTTGACTGCTTTTAGATAAAGTGATTAAAATATATACACATAAAAAGAGAAATGGTTATAGAATTAATGACAATTAATGTACATTACAATTATAATTAACGTACGCAAATTTCAAGGGATTGATTGTTCTAAATAAAGTGATTAAAAATGGCATGTACATATTATATAAAGTAATGTAGGAAATAAAGTTTAAAAAAAGCCACATAAAGTAGAAAATAAGTAAACATATGAACATTTGGATTTCAATTATGAAAATATGTTTAAGTAGAAACAAATTTGCAGAATTGATATACGTATCAGAAATTAATTATAGAAATGAATAATATTAAAAATATATACATAATTGAAGAGAAATGGTCAAAGAATTAATGATAATTAAAGTATGCGAATTTCAAGGGATTGACTGCATCTAAATAAATCAATTAAAAAAATGGCGTATACGTATTTTATAAACTCAAGTAGGAAATATAGTTTTAAAAATGCTGCATAAAGCAGAAAATATGTAAACATATAAATGATATTAGAAATAAATTTGTGGAATTGATATATGTATCAGAAATTAATTATAGAAATAAATGATATTAAAAATATATACGTATAAGAAGAGAAATGGTCAAAGAATTAATGATAATTAACGTATGCGAATTTCAAGGGATTGACTACTTCTAAATAAAGTGATCAAAAAAACGGTGTATACGTATTATATAAAGTAAAGTAGGAAATAAAATTTAAAAAAAAACTATATAAAGCAGAAAATAAGTAAACATATAAACATTTGGATTTCAAATTTGAAATAGATTTGCAGAATTGATATATGTATCAGAATTTAATTATAGAAACAAATAATATTAAAAATGTACACATAGAAAAAGAGCAACAGTCAAAGAATTAATGATAATTAATATACATTACAATTATAATTGATGTACGCGGATTATAATTAATAACGTTTGAATACTTATCTACATGTGAGTTAAAATGTATGATACAAATTAAGTAAAGGGCATTTTCGTCAGTTCAGGTGTACACCAAAAAATTGTGACACCAAACCTATTCCGATTATTAGTAAAGATATGGGAATGGAGCAGCTAAAAAAATGGAATGGAAATGGAGACAAATATGGTAATGGGAACAAATGAATAAAAATGGATTTAGAAATATATGGAAACGTAATGCATGCTGAAAAGGTGTCTATTTACATTTAATGCTTAATAACGATTAGCAATAAATAAATAAATAAAACAAAAGTTTCAAAATTCAAAACGCACAAGACTATTTCAGAAATAAAAACTTACCATTGGAAACATAAGTGAATGCATGGAAACAGGGAAAAATCAAAAAAATCAAGAACGCTGCTTGAAACGGGTAATATTAGAAAATTTAAATGGATGGATACTAGACAAACAAAAAATAGAAACATTAAAATGAAGAGTCTTCTAAAAAAAGTGTGAAAGAGAAATGAAGAGATGGTTTTGAGAAATGAGACAGTCTAAAATTTTATTTTTTATATACGAAAAGTTGCTAGTGTATAAATATACAGGAAGAAAACGAAAAGAAACTAACATGGTTTATATTAAATTTCCCATGCGTGTTTTGAAAATAATTTGAATGGTTCTTTTGGAATTATAAACGTACGGAATTAATGCTTTCCATTCATAACAATCATTTTGTTTAAACTTCAAAAACTAATGGTGCGGTTAAAAATAGAACAAGAATTAAATAGTTTGCAAATTTCATTTACCAATTGAAAACATTTTTTAAGATAAAAGGAAATGAATGGATTATAACATTAAGGAATGATTGGTTTAAATTTTGAAAATAATGAATTATATAATGGGAAGAATCAAGGGAAAACGGTAAGAATAAGGAAAGAAATTGGAGGAGCTTTATTAACGCTTAGCAACAAATTGAATGTATACGCATGAACTTTGGGAACAAACAGATTTAATTTTTAAAACAATGAACATGCAAGGAAAGAAATTAAACTAATTAAATGGACGTCATCTTTAAAATGTAAACAGTGTTGGTAAATAAAGGAAACAGTATAAATAATTTTGCAAATCAAATAAATAATAGACGAAATAAAAGAAAAAAATCCAAACAAATAAAAGAAATAAAACAAAATTTAAATTAAATCATTAAATAAAATATACTTAAATTGAGGTTTTTACAATCTCCCCTACTCAAATCTTTTCGTCCCCGAAAAGGAACGAAGTAGGGAAATAGTAATTAAATAATTAATATATTTAAACCAAATGTTCGTATTTATATTCACACACACACACATATATATATATATATATATATATATATATATATCACAAATTAAAATCTTTATAATCCATTTAAATTTATAAATTCCGATATATGCATAACTTTATAAACTATATCGTTATAGATTTCAACTAAGATAACATCATTTTCTTACAAAACCTACATCTTTACCTCTTATTCAAAATGTATAGTTTATAAAATATAAAGTCTTAAAGTATAAACGTCAAATCCTTTCAAAATATTGGTATTAGCATAACATAATATTATTTACGAATATATATATGTATATATATCAAAATTTCAAATAAATATTAAAAAAGAATACTCTTCTTCTACTTCTTATCTCGTTATAGACAAGGATAAGTTATAGAATTCGAGGCAAAAGCTGAACGAACGAAAGAACCTAATCAAAGAGGATCTACGAAGGAAGATAGACTCAATGGATAGGAAATCTCAGGAAAAGAATTTAAAAATATATATAAAAAAATTTATATTCGAAAATATTTGTTTAAAACCATTTTAAAAACCATTTATACTTTAAAAATACGCTCTTTCGTAATAAGGATTAAGCGACTAATTCCACTCATTCTAGGGTATCACAACCCTATCTCTAATGGGTTTTTACCTCATAAGCTAAAGCTTGGATAAATCAAAGCTCTGATACCAAATGTAACATACTGTCTTTCGTCCACTTCAAGCTGGTAATTAAACCAACTCAAACCGTTCGAAATGACAGAATGTTATTAGCTTCTGAGGTAAATGGAATAAATCACAAAATCACAGACATAGAAAACATAATACCTCGCAGCGGAATAAATAAATTAGACAATAGTAGTTCATGAAGCTACTAAATAAAAATCAAAATTTATACATAATATCAGAGTTACAAAATTAAATACAGCGGAAGTCTAAATAAAAGAATTTCTAATACAAAGGAGAAATAGCCAGAATCAACAGGTATAGGCGATATCTTCAATAGTCTCCAGCTTCAGAAGGTGAAATCTCAACACTGCAATACTCGATCTGACCCGAGCAATAATGTAAAACAAAACAACTCGGATCAGGACTAACATTCTCATAGAAGTAAATCAACTCAAATGAAATGTTCAATAAAATGCAGCTGTAACTTAAAAGATGTTTGAGATCACCATCCTCTAAGGATCCGTTAAACTAATATCATATAATATAATACGCTATTATAATAATGTCTATGGTTAAATATAACATATTAAAATAGCGTAAGCGAGATTACATTTTTACCCTTTCACTGCTTATAAACATTGTCGTAAACATTACATATGAAACACCAGTAACGGTCGGTGGACAGGGACGCGCCGCTATACGACAACGTCAAATCAAAATCGTAGGGGCTCGATCAGGATAATATGACAAGGCACACGAGGAATACCCGCGGCCCGGACCAGTGGTAACGCATAGCCGCAACTACCGCCCACCACGAACAACACTCCCATAATCAAGGGTGGCCACCAATCAAATCACAAAGTAATAGATATAGTTCGAAGAAGTGTGTCCGATGGAGGTGCGACCTCACTTAATCATGGTATAGCACCTGTTTTTGTCATTTTAATTATGACCCGAAGGTCAAGGCTATCCATCAACGTTCTCTTTCTTCAATCCAGTAATCGCCTCCAAACCATCCTACTTCATTCTGGAACTCCACCGCGTACACAGTTGTTAAAGTGGTTTTCGGTTTTGGCAGAGAGTATGACAATATCCAATCCCGGCCTCTTTAACAACCAAACGTTTACATTTTTCACACCGTGGCCATTTTAATAAAATCATATGTTGAAATAAATTGACTTAAGAAATTTCTTTAATTCAAACCAAACAGTTTATGAATCAATTCCATATATAAAGTTATTTCAATTCATACTCAGTCAATTTATAATCGAATTCAAATATAAATTCAAATTCCAATTAATCACGTAGTTCACGTTCATTTCCTATACAATTCAATATTTAAGTCAATTCAAAATTCGCATTTAGTTGATTTAAAATCAAATTCATTGAATCAAGCATCGTTATATAAATTTAAATCTTTAAACTTCGAATATAAATCGCAAAATCAAAACTTATCCACCTTTTGAGTTTATTATTAAAGTTTATAAAATATATATAAAATAAGCCTTGAAAATATTATCTATAAGTTATAAACTTATATAGAAAATAGCTTTATAACATATATAGGCTTAAATTAATTTAGAAATAGGTTTAAAAAGAATAATTTATTATAATATATTAATTTAAAGTAAAATATATATATATATATGGTTAAATTATATAGTTTAAAATAAATAAATTATAAGTAAAATCTTAAATAAGCAATTAAATACATTTTTACTTATAAAATCATTTTAAAACATATAATTTATAATTTACAAAATTTAAGTATAAATCTTTAAAATATAAATATAAAATATAAGATCTTAAATTAATATCATTACAATCAATTTTCCAAATCATTTTAATTTGAAAACATGACCAATGGTGTCCGTCTATAGTTTCTACCCTATGGTCAAGTGATACGGATATTTATCATTTCAACCCGCAATTTATAAAATTTCTACGGGTTTATCATTTCAACCCGCAATCCCAAATTCAGTAAAAATCGTTCAGGTCTATCATTTCAACCCATAGCGATTTTTCCCTATCTAATGTCCGTTCGGGTATGTATCGTTTCAACCCTTAGTGATTTTTCCTAAACTAGGGGTATCTGCAACATAACAAATCATCACAAATCATCAATCACATCATAGTCATATAAAATCAGTGTACATACATATCATATGAATATCGTGTCACATATGAAAGTGTGTATTTTAAACAAACAATTTTTATTGACAATCCTATACGTTTCGTAACAGTTCATTTAGTTGGTCTAACATCTATGAAGTAATGTGAGTCAGGTGTGAGATAAACTCACCTTTCGTGGCCCAAAATGAAATGACGACTTGTAGGCACGATTCAGAACATATTTATATCTTGATAACCGCTGGTGATATATTTTATTTTCATAAGAGGATGCTAGGGAGTTTTCAAAGGATTGGTACAGTTGTTGGGTTTAGGAATGGGTTTTGGAACTCAACACTACATTCGACTCAAAAATAAACACAACACTAGCCCAATTAAACCAAAATAAAAAAACAATAATTCTTTACACAAAAATATATTTATATATATATATACAGGAAAAAATCATAACATATATATGTATATATTTAAAATTCAACGCACACCGCAAACACACAACGTAAATTGTAACGTATATATTATAAATTATATAAAACACACCCAAAGCTTTATATATATATATATATAACTTTTTAATTAACAAATACATATATATTTAAAATTCGATGCACAAAAATATATTTTATAAATTATATATTTAAATAAAACACAACGCTAACGCATACTAAATCATATACACTTATATATAATATATAATTTGAAACACACACACCCCATACACATAACACAAATTATAACAGTATATATATTATAAATTATACATAAACACACAAAAAATAAAACCGTAAAACACACACACACACACACACACACACATATATATATATACACACACACACATACATAATTTATATTAAAACAAACACATACACACACCGTACACACGACACAAATTATAGCATATATATTATAAATTTTATAAACACCCAAAACCAATTATATAACTTTTTAATTAAAAAAATTTAAAACAAATAAATTTTCAAACAAGTATATATGTACATCTGTAATAACTCACATCCACAACATACAACCAACAAGCAAACACCCTCCAAACTAGACACTCAACGCCACGCCACAAATATACAACTCAAACAAACGCATACATATGTATATTAGCACACACAAACTATACACAAACACGCCTATCCCAAATATTATATATATACACATGCCAACACACACACCTAAACAAAACACACAAAACTCAATACACACACAAACACACGCAAGTCATATATATTTACATATAAACAATTAAACACACACGCATATATATATATATATATATATATATATATATATATATATATATATATAATGTATATGTATATACATATAATTTGAAAACCAATAATTTTCCAAAATTACTCACACCAAAATCATTATATATATATATACATATACAAAATATATTTGTACATATATTTTCCAAAACAAATAAATTTAAAAAGCAACTCTTATTAACATATAAATATACACCAAAATAAGAACTCACACAAGGCACTCATGCACACACAAAGATATACATAACACACACCACAATTAAGAAAAACAAAACTCACGCCATTTACATAAAAAAAACTTACACACACATACACACAAGGGGAAAAGGGAAAACGTGGAAGCAGGGGTTCGATTGGAGATGGCTCAAAGGCGAGGCGAGGGAGTGGACGTGGGCTTCAGGACGGTGCAGCTACGGTTGAGCTTAGTCTGGTTACGTGACGCTGGTGGGTTGTAGGCACAAGTTTGATTGGTTGGGGTTATGAGAAAGCGGAGGTCTTGTGTCCGCGTGAGGAGAGGGAATGACGATGAGTAGGAAAAACATGGTAAATGATACAAACGTGTAGAATGGTAGAAGAAAATTTGGCGTGGTTATAAATTGGAGCTACAATGTCCATCTTTTCTTTTGTCTGCGAAGAGATGAGAAATAAAAGGGATAGAAGGGAGAAATAAGAAGAATAAATATATGGGAATGGAGCAGCTAAAAAAATGGAATGAAAATGGAGACAAATATGGTAATGGGAACAAATGAATAAAAATGGATTTAGAAATATATGGAAACGTAATGCATGCTGAGAAAGGTGTCTATTTGCATTTAATGCTTGATAACGATTAGCAATAAATAAATAAATAAATAAAACAAAAGTTTCAAAATTCAAAACGCACAAGACTATTTCAGAAATAGAAACTTACCATTGGAAACATAAGTGAATGCATGGAAACAAGGAAAAATCAAAAAATTAAGAACGCTGCTTGAAACGGGTAATATTAGAAAATTTAAACGGATGGATACTAGACAAACAAAAAATGGAAACATTAAAATGAAGAGTCTTCTAAAAAAAAGTGTGAAAGAGAAATGAAGCGATGGTTTTGAGAAATGAGACAGCCTAAAATTTTATTTTTTATATACGAAAAGTTGCTAGTGTATAAATATACAGGAAGAAAACGAAAAGAAACTAACATGGTTTATATTAAATTTCCCATGCGTTTTTTGGAAAGAATTTGAATGGTTCTTTTGGAATAATAAACGTACGGAATTAATGCTTTCCATTCATAACAATCATTTTGTTTAAATTTCAAAAACTAATGGTGCGGTTAAAAATAGAACAAGAATTAAATAGTTTGCAAATTTCATTTACCAATTGAAAACATTTTTTAAGATAAAAGGAAATGAATGGATTATAACATTAAGGAATGATTGGTTTAAATTTTGAAAATAATGAATTAAATAATGGGAAGAATCAAGGGAAAACGGTAAGAATAAGGAAAGAAACTGGAGGAGCTTTATTAACGCTTAGCAACAAATTGAATGTATACGCATGAATTTTGGGAACAAACAGATTTAATTTTTAAAACAATGAACATGCAAGGAAAGAAATTAAACTAATTAAATGGACATCATCTTTAAAATGTAAACAGTGTTGGTAAATAAAGGAAACAGTATAATATTTTTGCAAATCAAATAAATAATAGATGAAATAAAAGAAAAAAAATCCAAACAAATAAAAGAAATAAAACAAAATTTAAATTAAATCATTAAATAAAATATACTTAAATTGAGGTTGTTACAGAACTTATACATGATCAAATGTGAATTAAGGTCTTCAGTGTTAATGTAAATATAGTTGTTATTTCGGAAAACAAATCTTGTACGTTAAGGTCTTCACTTTTAATGTAAGCTCAGTGCATTAAATTTAGTACAATGCTAATCTTTAGTTTTGGAGTCATTGTGTTCTATTGTGTTGCCTCCCTGTTGGTTGGCCTTTTCGTTGAATGAAGTTATTTGCTTGATACGGTTTGAGGTCATGTTCAGTTTGGAGAAGGCCAAAACTGGGCTTGCAAGGAGGAATTGTGAGGGCTTTAAAATAGTTAATGTTGTGTTCGCTTATATGTCAATAATGTATAAAATGTGGGCTGAATTTACTTAGTAGTTGTTGGTTGAAGTCACCCAATGGATGCAATAATGGACTACAAATGAATTGCACAACAAAGTAAGAGACAGAAGTAGTTGTTGTTTGGCAACATTATATATGTTTAAACATGATTATAAACGTAGCAACCTGTAAACTGCTGCTTTTACATTTTTTTTAACATATATAAACTAGGTATCAGGTATGCATGTATAACTAGGTAAACTCAACTCATTCTAATATAGAAGTAAACCTATTTCTTTATGTAGCAAGACAATATAGCAAATGCAATGTATGTGAGACAATATAGCAAATGCAGTGAAATGACAATAAAACTGCTACATATCCTGATATACAGCAATCTATAAACAATTTTTTATACAAAGTAATTCGGTCCTGTTTAATACGGTCGATTTCACCCTTCAAACTGCAACCGGGCCATAATGAAATGGTTTGGGCGGTTTCGTATATTCGATTTAGAGAGATAATATGGAGCATTTTTCTGCACCGTTTCATCGGTTCGGGTCAGGTGGTTTCCGTTTAACGGTGCGGTTTATGTCCACCCCTAGTTTATAGTTGAAATTCGTGAACTACCGCAACGCGCCTAGTTCTATTCAGACCATATTTTATTTTGAATTCAAAACTCATCCAGTTTACTTCTGATATGATTATACTCTTCATAAAACATATTTAAACCCATTTGAAAACACTATTTCAAATTTTAACCTTTAAATTTCAAAAATTCATATTAAATTAATATTACTTTATTATAAAAATAATTTTATTTTCAAAATTAATCCATTTAAACTCAAAAATTCTTGAAACCAACTTAAATACAATATAATATAATCGAAACACTCAATTTGAGTTTTTAACATCATTTATATATCAAACTCAACTTCGTTTTTTGAATTTATTATTCACAATTGAATTCAAATTTGAACACGCCATATATACTTGAAATCTTTTTAAAGTTAATTTATGTCTTTACAAAAGCTATTAGTAATTACTTCAATTTTATTTCTAAATCATTTCAGGTACAAAATTTCAACTTTTATTTTACACCTTTATTTGATTGAATATAATATTCAATTATATTATCAAAACAGAACGAGACTTAAATAATAC
The DNA here is from genome assembly GCA_030737875.1 of Allium sativum. NCBI lineage: Eukaryota > Viridiplantae > Streptophyta > Magnoliopsida > Asparagales > Amaryllidaceae > Allium > Allium sativum. Next base: position 123,655,719 of record CM060912.1, on the reverse strand, counting down.
CCATATCATTCCACATATGTGTGTGTAGTGAACACATTATCATTATTAACAATTAAAATAATATTTACCCTTATTATAACAACCATTCACACATTCCTTGAATATGTATGTGTATATATATATATACACACACACACATAGTGTATGTATGTATGTATATACAACACATAGTGTATGTATGTATGTATATACACACACAGAGCATATGAACATAAGGTGTAAGCATTATATAATTAATGCTTATATTTTGTTAATTAACTAATTAACCACTATTTCACATTCATCAACCAATTACAAACATACACAACAATTTTATTGATATTCAAATTTATATATATACACACACAAAACTTTTTCGCTTATATAAATGTTTATACATAAGAATTGGGTTCTACACTAAATATAATTATAAAAATCGAGTTTCTCAGTGACATAGATCCTCAAATCTCTATTATAGGACTTTGCCTAAACCGTCAGCCAACGTAACCGCGTCGTACACCGTTTTCTTCACTTCACCTATATACATACATATATATATATATATGAATTTGTTCAGAAGGGAAACTGATCGGAGTTGTAAAACCCACCTTATTGCATCTAGCCCGGTCCGCGAGCACCACATAAGTGGCTGATCTTAATGTATGCACATGGTAAGCTCTTAGCATGCCATTCCGAGTTTCGAACCCAAGCCACTATTACCATGACGCGATGTCCTTAACCGTTGGGCTACTGCTGCAGACATATATATTAAGGAGAAGCTCGAGGCTTGAGGAGAAGGGATGGCACATCCGTGAGGGGGGGGGGAAGGGGGTGGCGTACGATGGTGGGGTAGGGGTTGACGTCAGCAGTGGGGGGGAAGGGCAGTGGTGGGGGAAGGGGAGGTCGTATGGTGGTTGGGAGGAGGGGGGAAAGAGAGGAGAGAGGAAGGAGAAAGGAGGAAAGAGAAGGAAGAAAATTCTTAGGCTATAGAAGTCATGGCTTCAAGAAGTAGGAAGAAGATGAAAATGGAAGTGGAACGGAATGAGGATGGGGTGGCTTTAGGAGTGTTTAAATAGGCTAAGATAAATGTGTAATGGTAAATGAGTATTAGGACACTTGCCTCCTTCCTAAGCATCCTTATGTTAGATGCTTAACACTTGTAAAGCCACCCTTAAAACCATGTGCTTCCTTTACAAGACCATTGGCGTTATGTGTATGGTTTCTATTTAAATATTTAGTTTAATTTAGCAATACTTTAAGAGTGTTATAACATGGCATATGTTCCAACTCAACTTGCCTTTTATCACTTTTGTTAACAAAACAAACAACAACTTTTGTCGATGAAACTCGACGATGTTTTGTAAACAATTTTTAAATTCAAAGAATTTATTTTATTTAATAACTCATAGTAAATACCAATATAGATCATATTAAAAATAGCTCTACTTATTTGTTTTTGGAAAGATTTGTTGTAACAAAACGGTTATGTTTTCTTACAAAAAAAATGACGATTATATTTTATATTTTTAATCACCTTTCCCTATCATTAAAATAAATTATTTTATAGTTTAAACAACTACATCAAATCAATTTTAAAAACTAAAATTGAATTTATAGTCAAATTACAAAATTCTTATTTTGACACAATAAATCTACACCATTAAATTAGCATATGAATTCCACTCTTCCGTGTAAAGACAAAATGATCCAGCGGTCAAGATTGTACGTCTCTCAATTTGTGTTTAGTTTTGTGTCTAAATAGACATTATCTTTAAAAAAGAAAGTCTATTTAAACACAAAATTTTGATGTGACACAATAAATCTACACCATGAAATCACTCCATGAATTCCACTCTTTCATATAAAGACAAAATGATCCAGCGATCAAGATTGTGCATCTCTAAATTTTTGTATATTTTTGTGTCTAAATAAACATCTCCTTTTTAAAAAAAATCATTTGAATAAATTGGCTCAAAAATCTAGGTCGTTACACATAATCTAGAAATTTAACAACTCTTAAAATGCATATTTCTTATCCATCATCATGTGATTATATCGATCATTTGTTTGGACCATCAAAACATAGTCCATCTCCCCTAGAACATTTACTACATGATACATTGAAATGGAAAAAGCGACATTACAAGGGGTATGCGACAATGAGAGCTTGAAACAATAATGCAACAACTGCAAATAGAACATCAACAACAGTAACAACTACCTGCCCAATAACATGTAATACCTACAGTTTAAAATGCAGCTGAAGCTGATGAGGCATAATCCTTAAATGTTGTGTTCTTTTGTATTTTCAAATAATGAATTCTAGTCGATCGACATGGGAATAATGTTGATCGTTGATATTTGAAGTATCCACTTTACCTAAACAGATGGGATTTTGGATAGGACATAGATGACTGATTCTTTTCTTAGGTTAATATTGTAGGGATTCGTACTGAAGTCAATGACATTATGGAGAGGAACTACCACATTAGTAACAATTCAATCTAGAATTTTGTCTACATCATGTTAAGTGGAATTACATAGTAACATTTAGTTTTCTCTATATTTCTCAATATTAAAACTCATGCTTTTAGTTATTATCAAATCATGTTAAATGGAAACATAAGTATATTAGATACTTGGCAAGGTGAGATCGAAAAAAATTATAAAGATATATTAGCACCATAAGAAAATACAATAAGTCATAGTTTTAGTCAATCATAAAGCGTAAGCCAGCTGTAGAGAAGTTCAAAACAATGCTGAAGATGATCAAGTAATAATAAACATTGCAACTGAGCTTACAGTGTGTAAATATCATATCAAAACAAATAACAAGACACTAATAGATACAACCTTGACTTTGTTTCAAATTATATGTCCTTATTAAAATCAGATAACTCGACATCCATACCCAAAAATAATAGTAACTGCGATTTATTCAGTCTTTATTAAAATGGGATGAACATCTGGTTTTATTATGATCGGAGAAATGACTACGTGTCAGGTAAGTATGAGGTCACCGATCTGGCTGCTGGGTAGAACTGTTAGAAAAGTTCAAACTGAATTAAAAATGTTGCAACATAAAAACAAAATCTAGATGAATACAAAAGATGATATGGAAATCCCAGGAGGGAACAGTCTAGATGAATACAGGAATACGACTGCTCGTGAAGTAAGTTCTGATGTGTCCTCTTTCGAGTTTCAAGCGGAAGAGGAAGCATGAGTCACTGATAACCCGACGTGGTCTTCAATGGTTATTCGTTTTAAAGGGAAGAGGAAGAGCAAAACAAAGTTTAAAAAATTGACTACTATTTCTTGTTCTAGTCCAGGTGCTTCCTCTGGTACATAGTGCTATATGACTAGATGAGGATAGCAGATGATGTTTTTTTTGGATTATTATAGCTTTATAGGTGGTCTGATATGGATACAGCTTGTTATAGTTATGGACTTGTCTAGTTTTGAGTCTTGTGCGTCCTATAGCTAGTCGTTTGAGTTTTGGTTTTGTGCTAGATATCTATGTTGTTTGTAGATTTTATATCTTTAGTTAGTAAAGAGTCTCCGTGCAGGTGAATTTTACGGAGTGAGTAGTCTGTCACTTGTTGTGAGTTGTACTACTAAGGATGTACACTCATGTGTATGTGTGTGTGTGTGTAGGAGCGATCATGGGCACCCCTGTTTGCAGCACCCCTATTGCATCCCTACCCGACCGTGAGCTACGACAATCCAAATCCAACGAAAATTTGTAGATGTTCAATCTACATATATGTTAGCATCTATCCAAAATTTAAGCTCATTCTGACATTCATATAACAATATATTTGACGTTTAAATTTAACAGTTTAAATAAATGTTTGAATGGTCAATAATCGAACTTTGATTTTGAAAATGTTAGAATGTCGGAACGAGCTCAAATTTTGGATAGATCATTATATATGAGTGGATTAAACATCTACAAATTCTCGTTGGATTTGGATTTCCGTAGCTCTCGGACGGATAAGGGGTACAACAGGGATGCTGCAAAAGAGGGGTGTCCCCGATCGCTTCTCATATTGTATAATAAAGTGACAACTTTCTAATTAAAAAATCTAATGCTGCGTTTGGTTTACAATTTTTAATTTTGAGTTTTCGCAAATTCAAAAGTACCTACGACACACACATCGTGAAAAACAATCGTTTTACCAAACGAAGTTAACACACAAAACTAGAAACAACTTTTTATTATATTTTATATTTCAAGAAACAACGAAAGGAGGATATCAAATTCATCTATCCATCGTCCCGCGGTCCCCTCCGTCACTTTCTCTGTCTTTGTTCTATGACCTTCGTTGTACTTCAAATCTTACCGACTTTCATAATTAACGCTGAAAACTAAAAACTCAAAACACAAAATAAACCAAACACCATCTAAACTAATAAAAAAATGATTCCTATATTAAAATATTAATTTACCATCAATTATTGTCTTTTGAGCACGCTAAAATTAAATATTTTGTGTAAAAAAGATTCAAGATAGAACTACGTATTATCATCACGTGTTAACGCTTTTTTTTAAATAAATGGAAAATTTTCAATATGTAAAACGGTATCACAAGCTCCATATATAGTCCAATTTGTAGATACTGCAACATGGATACAATTAAATTGTAGTCACCTTTTTTCCAAGTATAGCCCAATAAGAAATACACAAACTGCATTTCTGAATATAAGCAATGTTTACTTATTTAAGTGGTATATGTGCTAACCAACTTAATTGTGGCCCATGTACCATATATTTTATAGTAAATAAGTAATGGAATCTTCAGCTTCATAGTCCTATCTACAAATTCTATAAGAAGGATAAAATTAACTGCAGTTGATCAACAGTTAAGTGTATTACTAAAAACACCTAAATTTCTTCTTTCTAATACCATGAATGGTATTAGAAAGTGTAAAACTAGGTACTTTCAGCATTACACCACCACGTGATACTAAAAGCACCGAGTTTTGCACTTTCCAATATCATTTATGGTACTAAGAAGAATAAATGTGGGTGATTTTAGCAACACTCGCAGTTAATTAACCATTTTAAAATTTTCTATATGTAGCCCAATGGAAAAGATATACGGATATATACAGAGAGAGACCACTAGTTAGGTGGCTAAAGCGTCATTAATCAATATGAAAGAACTTCCCTACCAACTCATTTGGTTACGACTGTTCTGCATTACCCACACCAAAAGATTCCGTTTATGTAAAGCTCAAATTTTAATTCTACATAATTTGTGGTAATATTTATGTATAGATTCCATTTATGTAAAGCTCAAATAGACATGATTTGTGGTAACATTAATCATATTTAATAATGGCTAATTGTCAGGTGAGTCAAGCGTGGTGGCAGTGATATCCTAACAATTTATAAACCCTAATTGTCTGCTCTATTTGGATTTTCCAAACCCTAAGGACAGTGGTGGTCAATTTGTTTGCAAGTGGATATCTCTTCCTACCAAAGAAACAGCAAAATGGTGATCGGCTGTTCTACAGATTCAGTAAGTACTAGCATTCATCTCATTCTACGTTTTTTAATCTCCTATAGTTCAAGATTCCTCCATTCTACCATTTTTCCCAGAATTTTATCATAAATTTGACTTGACAGGATACCACACAGAGCGCAGCTGGACACCAGCGTCATCAGAGACAACGTATTTTGAATCATAAAGCAGTAAAAATTAAGAACAAAGAGGAAGATAAGACGAGCATTGGTAACTGTTCCAACGGCCCAAATCTTGATGCTGTTTCAAAGGATAGTGGCAGTGTTAGTGGTGGCCTTCGTTTAGTCGATATCGTTAACAAAGTAGATGACAGAATAACATCTGAGATACTGAGCAGACTACCCCTGAAGCCTCTTACGCGATTCAAATGTGTGTGTAAACCTTGGCGCTCGTTAGTTGAAAATGATTTATACTTCATGGATGTACACTGTGCTCGTCTCAAAACATGTTGGAATTTCTTTGCTGTTGTTAATGAAAATGCCTTTAGGAAAGTATTTTTGGTGACGGCAAACTACTTAACCTTGGAGGAAGGTGAAGGAAAAAGTGCAGTAGACATTCATGACTTAAGGGAGCTTGATGTGCCATCTCAAGCTGGGTGTTTTGGTCCTTTAAATGGCCTGATTGGTTTCTATAAGCATCAACGCTACTCCGGTGTTCAGTTATTAAATCTTTGTACCCTAGAAACTACACCATGGTTGAAATCTGCTACTTTACGAGAAAGTGAGCAAAATAGTAAATGGTCTGATCGTTATGCGATGTGTCAATTGGGATTTGATCCTGTCACTAGAGAACACAAAGTGGTTTGCATATGGACGTGTAAAAGGGGTACTAATTCGGAAATGGTTTGCGAGGTACTGACTGTAGGTGCCCATGAATGGAGAAGGATTGACGGGGACAACCAATTACCTCGCATAGATTACGATATCAAGCGAAGTTCTATCTATGTGAATGGTTCCATATATTATAACACTTTAAACTTTAATCGAGAGTATAATAGGCAATTCAATGATAAGATTGTTGCATTCGATGTTGGCACGGAGAAGTTTAGAGTGATTACCATCCCTTCTTTCATTGTTGATCATCCTCGAGAAGACGAAACTACCATTGATAATCCTGTTGATTTATTTGACTTGGATGGCCACTTAACTCTATTGTGTAAGGTTAACTGTCACACGGTCAAGTTATGGTTGTATGATAACGGTGATGTTAACGACAGCAGAGGTATAAACTTTTGGAGGGAAATCACTATTGAATTACCTTATATTTGGGATGAATACCGACTTCTTACCTTTTATTCTATCGTGGGAAGAAAGCAGATTATCGTAAGGTCCTTCAAAGGATTTAACATATCTTATCACTGTTACGACTGCGGTAAAAAAACTTTCGTGCAGGTGGATATGAATGGAATGTTGTCTACAATTCGACGTATGTTCAACATTCCTTCTTGCGAAGGTTATTGGGATAAAATTTTCATGGGAGCGTTTTGCCTGTAAGATTGGTTTATTATGTGACTTCTTCTACGTTATTTTTTTTTTTTTTTTCCATTTTATATAATTCATCCATTTCCCTTTTTTTTGGTTAATTATTGTAATGCGATCTATCACCCCTTAATCACCATCATCATTCAGTGACAATAAAAAAGATTCATTATTTCTGATGTTACACTTCTATTTTTTTTAATTAGTAGATTTTACTCTCCAATCAATATATCTATTCTCAATCCAATTTTATATTTAACAATGTAATGAGAACTGTCACTCCTTGATAAGAAGATAGTTTCTATGTAGTTAGATCTGAAACTCAAACTGAATGAAACAAATTATTAAATTTATTATTTGATCAAAAAATACCATGTACCCTCTCTGTGTCATGCTAGGGCATTCATCCTTCCTTTGGGTGTTCTGTCAACCCGATGTTTTATAGGATATTTTTATTTTGAAAGGTTACTAAGCAACAAAGAGGATAAACAAACTTGTGGAAATTCATATTGATGACTTGACGCTCACGTGGTATTGACAGAAAAAAAAGAAAGGGGAAAGGTTCAGCAATTTTTTTTACCTTTTATGAAAATATAATTAATTAAGTTTGTCAGTTGATCTTTAAAAATCTGAAATCCGTCTTCGTCTTTATTTGAAAAACGAAAAAATCTCCAATAGCCTGAAAAATGAATACAAATGCGGATATACTGATATTCACATCTAAAAATTATCCTTTTGATTACTGTTAAGATATATTTTATATTTTGTGTATTTTAGTATAATAAGTGATATATATTTATTATTTTATCATGATAATAGTTTATAGTTTATTTATTATAAGCTTATTGCTTGAAACTATTTTTATCACCAATTTTCTTTATGCGTTTATGTTCTTTCGGATCGAGAAAAAGAAATTGTGAATACTAAATTTTTTTATTTATACATTTAGGCTAAGTAGTTAATATATGGTATATCTTCATTACAGTTTATAGTAATGTCTTCGTTATTTTGTTTTTAGTAATTTTGTTAGACAAAGCACCTTTTACATGCAATGTATCATACATCATACATCATGCCTGGTATGATTGGTAACTTACAGCTTTTCCGAAATAACATGTTCATAAGGCCTTTACTGTTATCGTACACTAACAGTATTAGGTATAGATAATGCTACATGCTTGAAATGTATTTTGAGAAGTTACGGTTTACTGTTAATTGATATTAGGTATATGAGATTAATTGATATTAGTTTCTTCTATGCAAATGATGTGAAAATAAAATTAATTGATTTTAAAATACTTGGTTTTATATCTAATGGGCATTTTTGCAGTTTCCCTATATTTTCGTTGTTTCTCTAATTTATTCCCGCTACACCTTTTTATACCTTCGCAGCTATAGAACTGCTAAGCATTTTAGCTGCACAGCCTATGAGTAACCTTTTAACCTCTTTTTATGTATGCTCGACACATTCAGGAGGACCAATCATTACATGTTTTGTATATGATTTACGGTCGCCATATCCGATCTGCCTGTAAAACACTATTTAAAACTGTCATTGGTACGCTGACATACTCATGATTGATACATTGTTAAATTGATTATCTTTGATGATTATGGTAGAGCCACCGTCAAGAGTCAAGTATGAATAAATAAGAATTTAGTTGTATACTCAGATGTAGAAGATGGGTTACTCGTATTTAGCTCCATGAGCACTAGTCATGCCAATCCTAAACTGAGAGATGTAAAGATTATAAAACCATCAGGTGATCAATTATTATCTTTATGTGTATGCTATAAATCGTAAATCAATTAATATTGATAAAATAAACATATAGAACAACTTTAGATTTATAGTTTAGATGGTACTGACATTTTATTATTACTAATATAACGATGTTTAAAATTTTAACATTGTTGCATCGATTGTAATGGTTTTGAAGATCATGTACCCAAATTTCAGTTTGCTCTCGTGTTGTTTTAGACGTTGTACAAATATTTGCTAGAAAAATTATCAAGTTAGATGATCTTCAATTTAATATAGCTCCAGATCATAATAGAATTCCAAACTGGTATAACCTGTGTTCATGTAATAGCACACTTACCTGCTATTCCAAACTGGTATAAACTGTATTGGTGCTACATATGGCATACATGTAATAGCACACTTACCTGCTAATCGATCGAGTTGTTCTACATATTGAACGAAAAGATTTTTTTTTCTACATAAGAAAATGCTCACTAGATTTACAATTTATGTAGGTTATAACAAGTTGGAAAGTACCGCATATGAGAGTAGAATTTTTACTGCAGTTATAAATTATTAAATTTTCATGATCTTATGCTTCTTGACAGTATTATGTAGTTGATTTAGGAGCAGATATCTGCTTCAACTTTATTATTTACCACACTATTATAATATTAGATACCATATTCTGCATTTTTTTGAAACCTCTAACCAACCAAAATTGACAAATAAATTTTTTAATTTGTATCATTCGAGTTTACGTATGTCAATTGAGAGAAGTTTGAAATATATAAGTAATTTTTTGACATTTTGCAGATTATGTCAATGTATTCATTCAAAACCTAAGTCAAAGTTTTAGCACCTATTATGGTTATATGTAATTTCATACGAAAATATAATAATGATGATCCATATGTTATGGTGCATGATGATATTTCAAGTACCCCTTTAAATACTATGTTTGTATTGCCAAAAGCATTCCCTGTTTAAACAACTTCCACTCTCAAATGGCCTGTTTAAATGCTCAGTTGCCATTCATGCTAAATGCACCTTAAGAGTTTTTAAGTGATATTCAATAAGGGTCCGAGCCATGCTTTTATCCTGCTTTTATAAAAGCTGGATAAATCACTTTCCCAGCTTCAAAACCTATAGGAAGTTGTTTTTTTTTTCTACTCTTTCACTTCATATAATTGTAACTAGCCCAATTATGAATTTTCAGCAACCTTACAAACCATTTTACATCATAAACATGAACCCTTTGAAAAGATTTTTTTTTTTTCCTTCTCTCATTCCTCTTCATCAACTTTAGGCGATAATCGAACCCAAGAATTCGCATAACAACAGCAGTAGCATCCGCGTCACTAGACTTAATTAATTTGCAATAGATGGAGGAATCTCCAGAACAAATGGAAGTGTTATAGGGAAAAAAGACATGAGATAGAAAAGAGATTATCAGATGGTGTATGATCAAAATAAGCCAAATTATTTCAATGAAGACTCATGTTTCGACATGGCAAAGTTGAGATTAAGGTCTCGACTGTTCAGACATCAATTAGAGCGAGTCATGTCAGGGTTGGTTGGAACGAACGTGTATTTCACTCAGGGATGTAATACATGGCGTCAATTGGTCCTTTCACTACGTTAAAAATTAACAAGTTCTTTACGAATATTAGCATATAGAGAAAATGGTGATAAATAACATAAGTATGTCTGAATTAAGATTCTAACTGAATGCTTAAAAGGATTATGTTATCGTCTAATCATTTGATGCGGATGATCATAGATCACCGAACGATGATGACATTAGCCAACTTTTGGTTACGGGAAAACAACGTCGATTTGCAATATGTCGTGTAGCTTACACTGTATGCATTAAAAAAAGAGCAGATTCCAAATCGCGGTTGATCCCTTTTTCAAATCCGGCTGCAGCTACACGGGCCCTTCCCTCATAATGTTGTTGCTAGCATTTTTAGTTTTGGATCTTGCAAATCATTTCCGCAGTGGATCCGGACCAATTTTATATGATTCTTCAATAAAAAGATCTATTCTCCTCATAAAAAAGAGAAGGTAAAACCAATAAATATTTCTTATTTGATTCATCTCTGGAGTTGAATACCTCACTCAAAAATTTATTTTGATCCAACACGTAGGAATCAAGTGGGATTTCAAATAAGTGTTTACAGAATCTTCTTATGTCCAAAGAATGATCCAATGAAACAATGAGTCACCCGTTCCATTGATATGGGCACATCTGAAATCAAGAAATGCTTGGGAATTCCTCTGTTCAATCATTTTCCTTCTTCTTGTTTCTGGATATCTCATTCGTATCCATTTTCTCTTTTTCTTTGGAGTCTCTAGCGAGTTATAGACAAAGTTAGAAAAAAGAAAATCTTTGATGATTCCATCATACATAATTGAGTTGCGAATACTTCTGAATTGGCATCCTACATCTGAACTAAATTCATTTTGGTTAAAGAATCTCTTTCTAGTTTCTCTGAAGCAATTAGGAGATTCTCTGGGGGTTTTATTTTTGGTGGCAACATGCTGGAAGAAAATAAGTTTTTGGGTTTTTTTCTCTTCAAATTGTATCTTTGATGAAAGGGATTTTTTTCAAAAAGAATCTATCTATCGTTCGAATCTTTGTTTTGAAGTCTATAAATTATGTGTTCCCTGATAGCCTTATTTCTATTTTGATTCTACCCCCGGCAGGTAGATTCGATCAGTAGCATATTCAAGCAAACGAGTGGTTTTCTCATCTACTACAGATCCCATACTCCCCTCCAAAAACTAAAAATTCATAACCCCAATTGCGATGGGAATACCATTCAATTGACCTATTCCTGTTTGAACAGCTTTAGTTAAACCTGTTCTTTGTTGATAAAAATCAATACAATATTTATAAGGTTCCTCCTCTGAATAAAATTTAATGGAGTCCATGAAGACCATATCTTCACCCATATGATCCCAAGTACCTCGGTCAATCAAAATTTCGATTCTGTCTGAACTGCTCATTTTAAAATGATATCCAAAAGAAGATGTCATTTGCTTGATGAGAAATAAAAAGGAATACCGAAAATTCGTGTGGTGAAGCTAAAGCAGCTACTTTCGAAGTAACAGAAAGAAAAACAACGGCTGGAGTGGAAAAGTCAGGGTCGAAAGGAGGATTCTTCACTTTTTTTCTCTCATTCAAAACCATGCATAAAACTTTCATCTCGCATAGCTCCTAAGTGATAAAAGAAAGAAGAACTCATCTTAATTTTTTTGATTATCTTTCTCGCGTAAGACTATAGGTCGCCAATGCCTACAAGTACAAGAAGTCGCCCTACCGGTCACTCTCAAACTCACCACTTGGGTGAAGAAAGTCACTTAGCTTCTTTAGTATGGCTTGCACCCCAGTATATTAATTGGGGCTTGCCCCAGTACATTAATTGCGACCTCCTTGGGATTTCAAAGAAGCAGATAGAGCAAAGGCGTCTTTGCAACCTATTGGTTCTAATGGAGTAAGATTGACCTGTAATACAATACCTATAGGTATAACGTTTCGTTTAATACTAAAATCGACTGACGGAGACGACGATACTCGTATAATCTAAGTCGTAGTGAAGGACTATCATTAATGCGGTTGGATCCACTAGATCCCACAACAAGTATTCTCAGTCCGCCTCATCCCAGATGGTCAATTCTTGCTTGCCCTATGGACGAGTTACTATCAACTTCAATCTTTTGATTAGTGAGCCATTTTGTTAAAGTTATTTTGATATTAGTTCAAATTGGTGCCTTCAATAATCGTTTGGAGACTACCAGATCTCTTCTATTGATGATCGTGCATTTCATTTACATAAGAAAGAGCAGGGACGAGTTACTATTAGCTAAGGGAAGAGCCACAAGGCTACCTGAGTTCACAGACTCCCCTTGTTATCCCGACGAGTTACTATTAGCTAAGGGAAGAGCCACAAGGCTACCTGAGTTCACAGACTCCCCTTGTTATCCCGGGATAACAAGGGGAGTCTGTGAACTCAGGTAGCCTTGTGGCTCTATAGCCGCTATTAATAACAGTTATAGCGGTTCGATAAATGCTATATATATACACATGTTATAAAAAACTGCTGAATATTTATAACACATAAAAAGCCGCTATAAAAGAGTTTGGTTTTAAAGCGCAAATTTTCCGCTATGTTATTTAAAGACAATAGCTCATCATAACGGCTATTAAACATATAAATCTCAATGAAAGCGAGAATATTTATAACACATTTTAGCCGCTATAACATATTTATTCTATAGCGGCTATATGACGCTATTAAATCAACATGTTATAGTTTTGCTAAATCCGTTTACAGCTCGTACATGCCACAATCAAAATGAATCTTCATAACAATTTAAAAAGCAATGCATAAACGAAAAATATAACAATCAGCAAATATAATGCATATTCATGATAAAAAAGTAAAGTATCAACAAAAAATAATTTCAATCCATGAGTTACCAAATTCAATACATAAGTTTTCAATTCCATATTGATGTCAATTTGAGTACACAAAAAACAAAACATAGCTTATATTTAAAGTCTACAAGTACTAAATGCATCATTATGATTCATAAGGCTGAATCACAAATGATTTCATAAACTCATTGCTTTCTTCTACCAATAAATGAATTCAATTTGCTCCTTTTACAGTTCAGGTAAACTAGATAGCGAAATTCACTACCATAACAAACACAATGCCTTTATATTCAATTCGCTTGGCTTATCCCTTCCAAAAAAATTCAGTATGGCACCAACTATGCCTGCAGCAGCCAGTCTGGCGCCACGCTTTGCAATGATATCACATACCTGTATTACTATCTTTCTCTCTTCTATTGAGCTGCTGATCTGATTTTAGGTTTAAAAAAAAAAAAAAAAAAAAAAAAAAAAATTTGAGTTTCTGAGTTGATCTGTTAGTGTAGCGAGTCCTTGATATTTATTTATGAGTGTAACAAGATAAAGAAATATACCTCCAAAATTTCTTCGAGCTTTTTGCCAACGACGTTGAGATCAGGTGAAGAATCTTGATGCATGGCAGACATGGCTGGAGTCCTGCATATTTGATTGAAATTTAATAGCATGTTATAACTTGCTTTCATAGGCGAAACTATGTACATATCATCTTCAGTTGAATCGCAAGTGTATTTAAATTTCTATATACAACAAATATGGTATCAACGATTGAACCGATCAGACCTTTGACCATGGAGCATTGCAGTTCTACTGATGGCTCGGTCTTCAATACTACACTAGAAAGTGTAAAGCATACCTTAAAATAAAAGGAATGTGGAGTTACAAGGTACACCATCATCAAAAAGTGCTGTTTCTTCAGCTATTTTCAGAAGTGCCCTTCTTACTATTTCGCTCAAATACATTCTCGATATTAGTTTCTCGTAGATCTATACGTGTAAAATTCATACGTCAGACGGTGCAAGTTTGTGTACAATCTTTAAAAAAAATGAGTAGATAAAGTGTACTTGTTCACCTGGATTCAAGCTTTCGTTATCTAGCGCATGATCATGTTTTGTCACTGGAAGATGAGATGAGAAATAGTTGCCCTATTCCATGTTGATAACCTAATCAAAATGCTCACTTCTTAGCAAAACAGAATTAACTAAAAATAGTTATTTTACATGTTATTACCATGGTAGTTACAGAATTCCATATTACACAGTTCAGTGTTAAACAGTTTTAACATGTTGAATCTTACCATCGGTCCCAATTTAGATAGTAGTCCATCCCATTTGGGAATAGCCTGAGCATTCTCAACATATGCAGCAGTTGTTCCTGTTCCCAATATAACAGAAGCGATAATATCACCATCATAATACCTGCCACCAGCAAGAGTTCCAACTGTATCATTCACCTACATGAAGATTCAATGTTTAAAAAAGCCGAAATCATATTGACTAAACATAACGCTGAATCACAAATGATTCATAAACCCGTTACTTTCTTCTACCAATAAATGAATTCAATTTGCGCCTTTCACGGTTCAGGTAAACTAGGTAGCAAAATTCACTACCATAACAAACACAACCGAAATAATTGCAGTAACTGAAGTGAAGCTTATCCATAGCTTCATTATTTCATAAGTTTCTAAACAAACCTCCAATTCAAAAATGCAAAGCCTGATAATGATGATACATGCATGGCCCTTCGTTTAACGAGATTGCATGGAATTTCTGAAAACAGATATCCTCAACCACTTCAAGGACAAAAATGGAAACTTCTGTTTTCCATGGGAAACACACAGTCATTTCAGACATGTTCAATTTGTACCGATTCTCCCAAGTTTCTTTTCCAGGAGAGAATATACTTGCTGAGGCCAAATCTTTAACCGAGCAGTACCTACACAAGTGTCTTGAGAATAATGTGGTGGATGACAAATGGCTTTTGAAAAAGGACTTAAACAAACAGGCAGGTTTCTATAGTGCCTAGTATTTCAGATTGGTTACTACTGACAATTCCAATAGCATTTGTGTGCACCAGCTCCTTTCCAGTGATATATTTTTACCTTGGTTACATGAAGTAGAGTAGCAGCATGCAAATAAGAAATTTCTATTAATGACGAAGGAGGCGGGTTAAATTTTACATCAGATGCGTAATTCCATTTATGAACCTCTTGTAAAGCATGGACCGAGAGTCGCCACAAAAGCTCAACAAATCTGTACTAAATAAATTTAGACTTTGAAGGCTGTTTTTAAAGATTGCTAATTTGGTTTTTAAAAAAGTGGTAAAAAATAACAATCCCACAATGAAAATCTTCATGACAAGGATCCAAGCAAAAAAAAAAAAAAAAAAAAAAAAAAAAAAGCTTGGGCATCAAAGACCTTTTTGCACATAGGTGCTCCCTTGCAAGGTTAGAATATTTTATTCCAGGTACCTTTGATTTACTAATCTGCAAACATGTGAACATATACACAATTAGACATATACTATATGAAACTAAAACACACAATACCAATTAAATATATATAAGAGATAAAATGTAAAAAATAATATAATCATATGTTGTATAACTAACTTACAATCATATGTTTCCAACGAGATTGATTTCCGATAAGTTTCACTGTTTATTTTTGTTCATTTTCCTATGGAAATTTATCGACTGTGACTAATACTTGTGTACTATTTTTGGTGGACTAATTTGTACAATTGACATACAAATTGTTCTTTTTTTTTTTTTTTTTTTTTTTTTTTTTTGGCATCAAATTGTGATTACGATCCAGCATTGCCTTTCTTTTCTGAATGGCAATAAATTCATGTTTTTATGCATCAGTTTGCATTTTGTACATTTGATTACAATGTTCCTATTTGGGTGCTACAAAATTTTATTATTACTGATCATTATAGGGCCTGAAACAATTAAAGCTAAAGAGTTCAGGGTACAAAAAAGAGGTAACATTCTGCGTTTATTTTGGTATATGAATTCGTCTATGAACAATTATATGATTTCTTACTTTTATTCTGCTAGTTTCGTGCTTAGTGTGTTTGGATAGAACTGGTTCTTCTCTGTTTTATTTGGACACTTTTTTAGGGACTGAAAATTGAGTTGAATGGCTTGGCATGATGTCTACCAAACTTTGTTAATTTATTTTTTGGCTACATTTATGATTTGATTTTGCAAAATCTTGAATCTTAAACTTCAGTTTCTTTTGTTTATGAAATCAGATATCACTATACATTTGGTAGAATACCTTCGTATTTATCGCGTTAAGTTAGTTTTTTTTTTAATCAAAGGTAGGATAAAAATAATATTATTCTATTCTGAAAATACCGAGAGCTAAGAAAGTCGATAAAAATGGACAATGAGTGTTTAAGTTGTATGCTTATGAAGTGGATAATGAATATTACCTAATTAGTAATATCGATTTTATAGGTATGTTTCTACACTTATTCTTCTAAATATCACATGGGATTTACTTGCCTGGTTGAGGGGGTTGCGGATTTGTGCGTGTGTTCTGGTACAAACATAGTTACTTTTGCTTTGAGGTAATTGATTATCAAATGTACTATAGAATGATAGATTTGAGTTACATGCACCGCAACTTATATGTCTGAAGTTCTAAGCTTTGCTTCACATATGGCTGCAACAGCTTCACTGACAAACTTGCTTCAAGCTAACACTATGTATTTCCTCCATCGGCCCTTCCCGTTGATCATTATTAATCTGCTTAAGCTTCTTAATAACAGCGGTATTTCTCTTAATACTTGAGTCCAGTGTTCCAAGAAAAGAGGAATCTGCAGTCAAAGCACAAATTTTAAATCAATTGCAAAGAAAATGCAAGCTCAGCAGCAAAGAACTTCTCAACATATAACAAATTAGCTGGAATACTTTGTCGGAATACGCGTATTCTTCACATGGATGTCTGTTCATTTACTACCTTCCATTACTACGTCTATGTAATGACAAGCAGCATGGATACCTGCAAAAATACAAGTACTGGATACGAAGATCATTACAATGTATGTTGGCCACATTTGGCACATTTGTTACAAGTACTGGATATGCATAATTGAAAAAAGTGCAATTAGAAATTCAAAGTTATGTACTATATTTTCAGAGGTTATTGATCCATACGTCCTAACAACAATTATTTGAACAAAACAGACATGGCACATTAGCAAGGGATTGGGGCACACAACAAACAATGATGCAGAATATAACGGATTTAAACTGCACTTGAGAAAGGCTATCAGAGGGTTCGTATATCTGGGGATTCTTCTCTTGTTTGCAAACAGGTTTGATAATCTTTTACTAGCATAATTTATTTTTTATTATTTGTATAACTATTTCTTTACTCGGGTTTAATTAACATGTTTTTAGCCCAAAAATTAACATGTTTATGATTAAAAACAATGTTAACAACTATTATTCAATTTTTCATAACATCTTAAGTCAAGAAAAATTAACATGTTTATGATAATAACACTTTCTATTATCAATCTTAACTAGTCGACGATAATGTTATTCAGATTTGTAAACATTGTCGACTAGTTCCGAAAATAGTTCCGATGAGTTGATTTATTTGATTAATCGCAAACTATTTTCCGCTTGAATCTGGTGAACCCAAATATTTACAAATCTATCTGAAGTGGAAGAAATTAATCCACTTCAACACAACTATTTGAAGCAAACTAAAATTAACAACTAGTTGAAGTGGATTGATGAAATATATTGCACCATTAGTGAAATTAAAATAAAAAACTTACAAATAACATCAGCAGTAGTTGCCATGCCGTTGCTGAACCTCCCAGTCAGACCTATCAGGAAAGTCAATGCCATAAGGCTCGTATTTACAAAGACTGGCTTATACTCAGGCATGTGCCTTAAATAAAACATATGCAGCTATGTGTAAATAATTCTGACCATAAAAACGCTTTGTGCTTGCATTTTATTCAAGCATAACTAATTTCCAGAATAAACCGCAAAGCATTACTTTAAGTAAACATGCATCAAACATAGGGTTTTTAAAAATTGATTTGCACCAAAATAATAGTTGCACAGGTTAACCTTCACTGAATATTTGGGTATGAAGTATACTTTAATTGACATGCAAATTTCTGTTAAATTTGGACAGCCTTCTCTAATGCAACCATATGCTATTAAGCATGCATACATACATACATATATATATATATATATGTATGTATGTATGTGTATATATATATATATATATATATATATATATATATATATATATGTATGTATGCATGTATATGTATATATAAGTATTTACATACATTAGTTCATTCTTGTATCCCAAATGGTGCCACTACTCATAGTGCTGTTCAAAACTATAACAAGTCATTGTTATATTCATGCATTTCCTGGCAAATTTATTCATATGCATCAAACTATATTATTTTCAAGTCAAACACATTTCTACTTTTTACTTGAAAGCACTCTTGTCAAATCAAGTCACACTTTTGTATATTGTATAACTTCATATTGCACAGAATTCAAGTTCATCATTTTAACATTCCTCGAACAATACTTAAGACACTAGAGATTTTAGTATATTAAAACATAGCTTGTACTATCCTATATATAGGTGTACAGCTTTCCATGTCTGTTATACAGAGGTGAAATCAAGTGCCCGACTTGGTTTCCTTATATATATATACTACTACTTACAGTCGCTTCAACACATGCATATATATAATGTCATGGGGATTTTTTTACCAACTTCTTATATACAGGTTTTGTTAAGCTCAGGTTATTGGTATGCAAATTCCTTGATCAATCCCACGCAGATGCAAAACAACTTAAAGGTATACAACAATACATCTTTATTTATTCAGTTTACTTATAAACTTTGGATTCAGATGTCAAAAATTTCAATTAAACAGGCAATGCCTTTCCAAGTTAAAATCTGGTTCATTTTTTGAGTCTTAATTCACTCATCACATCCAACATAAATATTTAAGCAATTTCTCCATGGCTTAATAACCACAACTCTGGCTTAATAACCACAACATATATCTTAATATCAATATTGAAATATCTGCTCTTTCTATCTTTGCTCATATATATATGCATATATATATATATATATATATATATATATATATATATATATATATATATATATATATATATCCAATCTAGCAATATCCTATCCCATATCTGTTGGCTCGCTTTTTGATCAAGCCATCCAGGATCATTCATAAGAGGAAAACAGGAAACCAAGTCCCCCAAGAAATTGGAGGGATGGATCGCACGCCATCGTCTCGCCCAGGAGTGGATCGCATGCCATCGTCTCGCTCAGGAACGGATCGCGCTCTATCGACTCGCCCAGGAACGGATCACTCCCATCTCGTCAACGAACGGCACCTTCAGGCGATCCGATCCCGCTCACATATTGTTGCCCAGAGCGATCCGATCCGATCCCTTGGTACGAACCGAACCCCCTGACCCGTTCAACCATGAGCTGGTCTTCAGCGATCCGAATCGCACGGATCTGGCGACACGTGTTCCTAACCGTCATCTGGACCAATTCTCCCCATCTGCACGATCCGATTTTCAAGCAAGTCACGACACCTGTTCACAACGGCTAGTTTGACTGTTTCTTCAATGGTGGCGATGCGACCCGATGATCTCGGGATTCGTGCCACGTGTCCGCGATCCGCCTGACAAAATCAGCTATAAATAGCCCAGAGCTTGGCATTTTTCGGGATCTTTTTGGCAATAGTGAGTACTGAATCCGCCATTGTTGTCGAACCACTGAAATATTGAGAGAAATTACTGTTGTACTAGCTTTTAAAGCATAATCAATAAGATATAAAGTGGACGTAGGCTCGTTAACGCCGAACCACTATAAATTCTGAGTATTATTTTCTTTTTCCTTGTTCCTCATTTAGAATTCTCTACAGTTTATAACAATTTGGGTGTTAGGTCCAAATTTCGATCTAACATTTTTGGTGCTTTCACTGAGAATTGAACTCAGTCTTAAAGTTTCGTCATTCGTTTTCTTGAAGATTCCAGCGATTCGGATATCATGGCTGGAAAAAGATCTAAAGTTTCGCAGACCAACGAAACGATCGAGGAGAGTGTACACGAACTGGGCAACGAAGAGACTCTGGATCGCGGAGCGCAGGGGGCGATCCGATCCGATGAAGACGCCTCGTTCCGAGTCGATGAGAACGAGACGATCCGTGCTACTGAAGGGGTTGTTACTCGATCCCGGGGCAACACCTCGCAGCCTCCGCGCACCACAACCACGAGTCGATCTCAGGGGGGCGCAGCGAACCGCCCTCCACGAACCGCAGCTACCCGAACTGATGGTCAGAACACAACTCGACCTGGAAAAGAACCTATGACCCACTCCTATCGTCCTGGAACCTCTGCTCGACCCGGTCCGAGCACTTTGCCCATAAGAGAGGGTGATGATGACCACTATGATCCTGCTGCTCCTGTCACTGAGGGGAATCTTTCTCGCTTTGTCGAAATGTGGGATAGGTTGTTTGACGAGTTGGCTGCCCAAAGACAGGAAAGTTCCATCCTGCGGCAAAACCTGACGGCTATGGATAGAAGACTTGATGAGCTAGCAAGGCAAAGAACATCGCCGGTTCGTCCACTCACCCCAGCATATTCCTCTTCATCTGAAGAATCGCCGAGACCTCCGCGGCGACCATATGAAAGAGCCGAAAACATAGAACAGCTTCGGTTCGGGACCCTGCCCTCACAAGAAGAGGGAGAACTAGGGGCAAGACCCACAAACCGTAATATGGATGGTCAAGCAACGACCCTCAGGACTCGAGGTGTGAACAGTCCTGTGCATGACAGACCACCTCAGCCCCGTCGCCGTACACATACTCATGATAACAGGGGGCATCGAGGCCCCGTCCAAACCCCGGATTTTGTGGCTACTCCCCGAAGAGAGATCAGAGAACCTCGTCGGGCCAGAGGCACTGACCCTGAACCTCCTTTGACTAGTGCAAACGTTGCAGCCATGGTTCACCAGATTTTGGCCGACAGCCGAGGACAGCAGAACGAAGATTGGGGGATTGACCGCAGTCATACCCCTTTTACTGACGATATTTTGGATGCAACTTTTCCAAGGCGTTTCAACATGCCACAAATGAACCGATATGCAGGAAGATCTGATCCTGTTCAGCACCTAATGAGATACTCTTGGTCGATGACTGCTGCCGCCGCTTCTGACGCGGTTAAGTGTAAAGCGTTTCCCATATTCCTGGAGGACGTGGCTTTGCTATGGTTTACTCGCCTGCCGGCAAGATCGATTTCTAGCTTCAGGGAACTCAGCGAGAAGTTCGTAGAGCAATTCCGTATCTACGCACAGAAGACGAAAAGCGTGATCGATCTATTTCTTGTCAAACAGCGACCTGGCGAAAGTCTAAAGATGTACCTGGATCGTTTCAATTTGGCCGCCACTGAGGTCAAAGATCCTCATGAGCCGACCATTGTCGCAGCACTAATTGATGGAGTGGATAAGGACACTGAATTCGGGAGGTACTTGGCAGGCAAACCACCCCACACCAGAGAATTATTCTATGAGAAAGCCAATGTACATCTACGCCGGGAAGAGGTATACGCGAACCGAAAGCTTAAAACAACTGATAAGGAAGAAGCTCAGAGCAATGTCGCCATCAAACAGACTGGAGACAGCTCGGGGAAAGTTGAGGTTAACGTCGGAAATCAAAACCAGGGTGGTCGCCGACCAGGTAACAACAATAACAATGCTAACGGCAACAGCCGGAAGAGGGGCCGAGGGAACGACTCCCAGAGAAGGACTCGTCCCAGGGCCTTTGAAAGTTATACACCCATAAATGATACTCTGGAAAATATCTTCATGGATGCGTATGAAGTCCTCCAGAATAAGAGGCCACCTCCTAGAGAGTCGACAGAAAAAGAGCGTGAGACAGGGAAGTTTTGCCTCTTTCATCAAATCCACGGCCATTCGACGAATGAATGCCGTCACCTGAGGGACGTAGTCGAAAGGCTGCTTCGAGAAGGGAAGCTAGACGAATACAGAGTAACGCCTAGGGACAGGGGGCAAGCAGTGCAGGCCCCGTATCAGAATCAAAATCAACTTGCTGCTAGGCCAACTGCTCAGCAAAAGGGAAAGAATATTGTAATCAACACCGTGATCGGTGGACTTTACCTTGCTGGGCATAATTCCAAAGCTTTAGATCAATATGTCAACGCAGCCAAACAACACCTCGAAGTGGGGGAATGTAGCAACCCCGAGGACAGTGTCCCGGTGAAGCAGCAAAAGATGATGACTGATGACGTTATTTTCCGAGAACGAGAAAACATCGGAGTCCATGCTCCAACTGAAGATCCACTTGTAATTACGATACCCATTGGGCCAGCCACTGTTCATAAGGTACTGGTGGACAACGGGAGTTCCGTTAATATTCTTTTCAAAAAAGCGTTTGACCAGATGAATCTTGAGATAAAAGACTTGAAGCCCTGCCAAGGATGGATTCGTGGATTCAACGGAGCATCCACCGCACCTATGGGTTATGTAGAATTGCCAGTTACACTTGGGGAAGGAGAACGCCAGAGAGTGAGAATCCTTCCCTTTGTGGTTTTGGATGTCGAATCGCCATACAATGCCTTCTTGGGCCGACCGACCCTCGCAAAATTCAGAGCCTGTATAGCCCCCTGGTGCTTGCTATTGAAGTTCCCCACAGAAGCTGGCATTGGTATCGTCAGAGGGGATCAGGTTGCTGCGCGAGCATGTTATGTTGCCGAATTAAAGTTGCTTCGCAATGGCGGGGATATCGAAACTAAAGGCACTCCTCCCCCTTTGGGGGCGGAAACCTTATAGCAACCAAAGAGGATAATTGTTGGAGAGTTGCCTAGAGTGATGCCCGAGGATATAGATCCCAGAGAGGATCAAGAACCCGGGGGCAGAACGGCAACTCCCAACGAAGCAACTGTGGATGTGCCAATCGATGACAGTGACCCGGAGAAGGTCCTTAAGATTGGATCCCAGTTAAGTCCGACTCTTGCCGAAGAATTGACGACTTTCTTAAAGAACAACTTGGATGTATTCGCTTGGACCCACGCGGATATGTGCGGGATATCCCCATCAATCATGAGCCATTCTTTGAGCATTAACCCCAAACATCCTCCAGTAAAGCAAAAAAGGCGAATGCTGGACCCAGAGAGGTCCGCTGCCTTGAAAGAAGAGGTTGGAAAGCTAAAGAGTAATGGGTTTATCAGAGATTCCACTTACCCAGACTGGATTTCGAATCCAGTCCTGGTAAAGAAGGCCAACGGAAAGTGGCGAACGTGTATCGACTTCTCGGATCTAAACAAAGCTTGTCCAAAGGATAGTTTCCCATTACCTCGAATTGACCAGTTGGTAGACTCGACGGCAGGTCACGAGCTTCTCTCATTCATGGATGCTTATTCAGGATACAACCAAATTCCGATGCATGTTCCGGACCAAGAGCATACTAGCTTTATCACTGATCTGGGATTATATTGTTACGTAGTAATGCCCTTTGGTTTGAAGAATGCAGGCGCTACGTACCAACGTCTGGTCAACAGAATGTTTTATAACCAAATCGGGAAAACAATGGAAGTATACGTCGATGATATGTTGGTTAAATCCAAGCAATCCTTTCAACACACTTCTGACTTGGCAGAGATGTTCGGCATTCTCCGAAAGTATGGGATGAAACTCAATCCCACCAAATGTTCATTCGGTGTTTCTTCTGGAAAATTCTTAGGATTCATTGTCAGTTCGCGCGGTATCGAGATTAATCCGGACCAGATCACGGCAATCAGGAACATTCAGGAACCTAGGCAAATTAGGGATGTGCAAAGCCTTGCCGGAAAAGTGGCCGCACTAAGCAGATTTATCTCCAGGGCTACGGATAAGTGCATCCCATTCTTCGAATTAATAAAGCGAGGAAAACGCCACTTTAAATGGACACCTGACTGCGTAGAAGCGTTTCAGAATTTGCTCAGACACTTGGAGAAGCCTCCAATTCTATCTAAACCAATAGACCACGAGGATTTATTCGTGTATTTGGCAGTATCATCTCATGCAGTCAGCTCAGCGTTGGTAAGGGAAGAGGAGAAGGTCCAAAGACCTGTGTATTACGTGAGCAAAAAATTGACAGCAGCAGAGCGTAATTACCCACGGATAGAAAAACTGGCGTATAGTTTACTGATTGCCTCCAGAAAACTTCGGCACTACTTTCAAGCACATCCTATTACCATATATACTGATCACCCACTCAAGCAAGTTTTACAGAGACCGGAGGCATCTGGAAGGTTACTCAAATGGAATATTGAGTTAAGTCAATTTGACTTGAACTTTCAGCCCAGACGATCAATTTGGGGGCAAGTGATAGCTGACTTCATAGCAGAGTTCACTGTTCCTGAAGAAGACATAGCAAACGAAGAAGTGGAACCCTCAAAGTTACTTTTCGACCCTAATGTCTGGAGATTATATACTGATGGTGCTAGAAACAACGAAAGATCCGGCGCTGGAATAGTGCTTGAAACCCCCGAGAAACGATTGATAACTTATGCCATCCGAATGGAGTTTCAGGCCACTAACAACGATTCTGAATATGAAGCTCTGATAGCCGGATTAAAGATTGCAAAGGGGCTAGAAGTCACAAAACTGAACATCTTCTGCGATTCCAAGTTAGTTGTGAACCAAGTTACTGGGAGATTCCAAGCTAAAAGTGCAAGATTGATTCTATACTTAAAGAAAGTGAAAGAACTGCTGAATGAGTTTGATCACTACAGCATATCTCATATTCCGCGGTCAGAAAATCAGCAGGCAGACAAGTTGGCAAAGATGGCTAGTTCTAACGATCCTGGAGTGATAGGGCTAGCCCCCGTTGAAGTACTTCGGTCTCCCAGCATTGATCAGATGGAAATCGACCTAGTAATAGAGACGGAACCAGAAAAGGAGTCGTGGATGACCCCTATAAAGAATTTCCTAATGAATGGAGCGCTTCCGACCAGGAAAAGCGAGAGGCGTAAAGTGATTCGTAAAGCCGCCCGATACGTACTGCAAGGCGGAATCCTTTATAGACAAGGGTATTCAATGCCCCTCCTTCGGTGTATAGCCCACGATGACATCAAACGTGTACTGCAAGAAGTCCACGAAGGCGAATGTGGCGACCACACTGGGG
This sequence comes from Allium sativum, assembly GCA_030737875.1. NCBI lineage: Eukaryota > Viridiplantae > Streptophyta > Magnoliopsida > Asparagales > Amaryllidaceae > Allium > Allium sativum. The sequence continues at coordinate 123,630,327 of CM060912.1, read as the reverse complement.
GGCAAACTTTGGCGAAAAAGATATTGCGGCATGGTTACTTCTGGCCTACCATAAACAAGGATGCAGTAAGATATGCACGACGATGTGATGCGTGCCAGAGATTTTCAAAGATACCTAGGGCGCCTCCAAGCCAGTTAAAAACAATGATGAGTCCATGGCCTTTTGCTATGTGGGGAATTGATATCATAGGAAGTCTCCCCATAGCGAGGGGCGGAGCAAAGTTCGCCATTGTGGCCGTAGATTATTTCACTAAGTGGGTCGAGGCAGAACCACTAACTACAATCACAACTAAACGGGTGATCAACTTCATCGTGAGAAACATCATCTGTCGATTCGGGATTCCAAAGATTGTGATAACAGACAACGGAACTCAATTTGATAGTGCTGAATTCCGAAACTTCTGCCAAAAATACCACATCGAGAATCGATACACCTCCGTGGCACACCCACAATCGAACGGGCAAGTCGAAGCTGCAAATAAAGTAATTAAGTCCATTCTGAAAAGAAGAATGAAGCGGGCTAGAGCCATGTGGGCTGACGAATTGCCCTTGGCACTATGGGCCTACAGGACGACATATAAATCAGCGACAGGACATACCCCGTTCTCCCTTGCTTTTGGAACGGAAGCAGTCATCCCGATTGAGATAAAGGTACCTTCTCATCGGGTGACCTATTATGATCCAATGTCCAATAATGAATTGCTCCTTGAGTCCCTGGATATGATCAAAGAAAAAAGGGATGAAGCCGACCTGCGTGCTCTGAGATGCAAACAACAGGTCGCCCGATATTACAACAAAAAGGTCCGAGCTCGGACCTGGGAACCCGGAGACTTGGTTCTGAAACGTGTCTTTCCACCCCCAACTCATATGGGAGCGAAGTGGGAAGGACCGTACTCTATTCTCAGCAAGCTTGATAATGGAACCTTCAAGCTGGCAACCGTAGATGGAAAGGAAATCCCCAGAGTATGGAATGCCCAACATCTACGGCCATATTTAACATGAGAAGCTTCAAATTTATTCTTTTGCTTTATTAAAAAAAAAAAACTATGTACAGGGCATGACTTGCCTAGAACAGTCTGATTCCTTAAAGAAAGAGATTATAAAGTGGATGTAGGTTATGATTCGACCGAACCACTATAAAAATACTGTGTTTCATTTACCTTTATTGCATCTTTATTTATTTGACTATGAAAATCAGTGTGAATAATGCAGGTACCCGAAGTCCGGTGCCAACAGTTCCTCTCGTAAACTAATCAGAGGAACCCAAAGCCTTGGTAAATACTCCAACTGCCTATCCGACTGGTTTTAATCCTCGGAGCTTGGATTAAGATGTAAACCTAAGACGAGTTCGATAAGCGTGCATGATTGCAGACTGCCGAGCTCGAACTCTAACTCTCCAGAGAGAGAGAGAGTATAAAAGCGTCTCCGATTGAGCGCTGAGAAAGAGCTCCTTTCCCGCTGAAGGATCGGGGAGCGAATGAATCGCTGGGCTCGAACTCTAACTCTCCAGAGAGAGAGAGAGTATAAAAGCGTCTCCGATTGAGCGCTGAGAAAGAGCTCCTTTCCCGCTGAAGGATCGGGGAGCGAATGAATCGCTGGGCTCGAACTCTAACTCTCCAGAGAGAGAGAGAGTATAAAAGCGTCTCCGATTGAGCGCTGAGAAAGAGCTCCTTTCCCGCTGAAGGATCGGGGAGCGAATGAATCGCTGAGCTCGAACTCTAACTCTCCAGAGAGAGAGAGAGAGTATAAAGGCGTCTCCAATTGAGTGCTGAGAAATAGCTCCTTCCCTGCTAAAGGATCGGGGAACGGATGAATCGCCAAGTGTAAAACTCTAACAATTGATTAGGGGGCATCACGCGCTCCTATGCAAACACTAAACTTTGATATAACAGTGTAACATAGCATGAACATTCTTCTTCCTGCTGATTGATTGACTTATAATTATTAATAGTTGGCTAACGACTAAACGTGGAAAGTTTCTATGAATACAGGTACGCAATGATGTAAGAAGAAACAAATCCTTGTTTATGTACTGCAAGTCAACAAAGTGAAAACAATTTAGAAACAAAAGTGAGGACCAGTCTCACAATTACACTTCCTGGCCAGTGGGAAACCTAAAAGACAAAATATCAATAAACATCCTATTTATGCTTTGATATCTTCTCTCGCTTCTGCCTCTCCAGCCTCTCCTTGTCGGCTTCAGATGGATCCTCCTTCTTCCTTTTCCGCTTGTCCATAAGGGGGGCATCTGACTCCTCTAAGGTTTCCTCTTCCCCTTCTTTTCCCTTGCTTCTGCTGGAGAGGGAAGCCGGGAAGTCATCGGGGTTTGCAAAGTGAAGTTGCCGGCTGATGGACTTGGACTGGATTTTCATAATCATCCCAGTTTTGGGATCGAACTCTGCAAGAGGGACCACGTCCAAAGCCTCATCCCCCACCTTCTTTAAAGCCAACTCTTTCTCTTGTCTGGCTTTTCGGCTGGCCAGAGGTTCTTCATCATCATCATCATCGTCGGCCTTTTTGGTGCCGGTAGTATCCTCTTCGTCATCCACATGGCGACCATCCATGTCTTTTAAAGCTTCGATGGTCTCGGCATCCTTGAGTACATCGGGACCAGCACCCGGCAGGACGGTCTCCTCCTCCACTTCTCTCTCTTTTCCAACACCCTTGTCGACGGGCTCGCCACCTGCATTATGAGAGACACACATTACTAATTCAATGGGTTGTCCTGTTAGACGACGACAATTCGCAATCGCTTTAGCAAATTGCGGGGAAAAGAGAGAGGTACCTTCAGCAGATACTCCATCTTGAGTAGATCCGGATGCTCCAACAACCACGGGAGTTAAACCTAAGGGGATTAGCGGATCGTCAGGATGGTACTCCTCAACTTCGGAGGTTTTAGACTTTGCGGCGGAGCTGGAACCTTCGTCAATTTTGCTTTTACCTTTAGCCATGGCTCTCTCCTTCTCCATTTCCGCCAGAATTAGGCGACGACCCTCTGCCAGGTCCTCGGGCTCGTTGTCTCTTAGGATGCTCTTCATTAATTCATCCTCGTTGATTTCTTCGACACCCAGTCTGTACTTTTCGCCCTCCACGATGGCATCCCATAAGTTGGCCAAAGTAACATGATAATCCGGGATCCATGAGATATTGCGAGTTTTGAGAACCTGGCCAAGGAAATCAAAAATCATCTCCTCAAACCCCTCGATTTCTTTCTCTCTTTCAAGAAGTTTGTTGTTGGAGGCAGTGGCCATTTCAATGGCGCTATCAACGTTCTTTTCGGCAAGAGCTGCCCGTCTCTCCGCGTCTGCCACCTGATCATTCAAGATCACTTTTTCCGCCTCTGCTAGTGCTAACTTTTCTTTTAGACTCGCTTTTTCCACCTCCCAAGCAGCCTTCTCCGTCAAAAAATGGCCTTGTGCCGTTACCAATTCGATGTTGGCCATTCTGATGTCTTCAACCTCCTTTTTAAGGCCATTTTTTCCTGGCTATTGGAATCCAGTTCTGAATGAAAGCGCTGCTTGGCATTTTCTAATTCAGTTTTATAGTTTGCAGCGTCTCTCTGTGCCAAAGCGAGCTGGGCTTGAGCGTCTTCCAGGTCCTTCTCTAATTTTGTCCTAGCCCTTTCGTTATTTTCAAGTTTTGCTTTAGACCTGTGAGCTTCTATTTCAAGAGTTCGGATGACTTCCGAAAGGTTAAGTGCGTGCTTTTTCATCATCTCGTACTGCTTGGCCACGTGACGGATATGCCCGATAACTTCTTTATCCCAGTTTTTAGGGACTGGTTCCAAGGCAGGAACAAAGACCATCCTGTCAAAGAACATTCCTGGAAATTGTTCCCGTAGCTTTTCCAGCCTACCTTGGATTTCAGGACCGTGAACGTAATCCTGTGAACCGGAGGCAGCTAACTCTGGTTGGCTGGTGGGGACAATGTTACTTCTCTCTTGCTCAGTTTCTTTGGATGAATCTCTGTCCCCATCTTTGGATTCGTGACGCCTTTTGGACGACCGACTGTGGGAAGGCGCACTCTTTGGAGGAGTCAGCTCTTTTGGAAGTGTCTTCCCCCCGGTCGGAATTGTCGGATGACTCGAAGGCCTGGTAGAAGTTGATTTGGGTGGAGATCGAGGTTGCGAAGAGCTTGGCCTATGAGGGGGACCGCGAGGGCGCTCGGTACCCGGACGAAGGCTGGGGGTGCCTTCGCGAAGAGAACGGTACGAATAGGATTTCCTGCGAGACATCGCTCCTGTAAAAAGAAAAGAAGAGCATATTATAACTTTGAATATCCACGATATAATAGTGCACGGTCAGGCGGTGTGTGTAAGATGTGCATCCCATATAATTCCCCCCTAACAGACCCGGGCCTGGAGACAGGCTCATTTGACCCGCTTCCTGTCCCCTTGTTGAATCAGTCGCCTCTTCGGGAGCAGAAAAGAAAGGTTCCTCGCCGAAGTCTTTTTCTGTGTATTCAATGTCGGGTAGAGGGATTTTATTCAACTCGTCGAATAACTGTTCTTCTGTCAATTCGTCATCACCGACAGTTTCCATTGGAGCAGAGGTAGGGATTTCCTTCGACACATCACCACGGGACTCATCCCCTCTATATACATTCAAGTCTTCGTCATCTTGGATGACTATCGGAGAAGGACTTTTGTGAAATTTAGTTGTTTCCACTGCCTGTGAAGTTCCCTCTCCTTCCGTTGGGGGCACATATTTATAAGGTTTGCCGCCAGTCCCAAGTCCAAATTTCCTATCCAAGAGGCGATGCTTATGAAGGTTGTCATCAGTAATGCATTTTTTAATCCTTAAAAAGTCAGATCTGCTTTGCAAAAGAATGGACAACCGGTTGTTGTATAATGCACCCTCTGTTTTCGGGAAGACATGATCTGTTTAAGACAAAAGAAAAAGCAGAAGAATGTTATTACTTAGACTCCTCAAGCAAGATATTCAACTAGGCGATCAAAGTTTACTTGATTTGAGCCATCTCCGTGAGCATCCAGCCTGTTTTCTTATGTAAAACCAGTCGGACTTAGGATCCCCGATGTTGCTGTATCCGTCGTACAGAACTTTCCTGTTCGCCACTGATTCAAAAAAGGAAAAGTTTGGAGTTGCAGAAGAACGGTGCTTGAAGAGAAAGAAGAACACCAGATCTCTGAATTTAAGCTCGGCGTGCAAGATCTCCGCATAAGCAACATATAAAGAGTATAGAGAGGCGTAGGCGTTTGGATGAAGCTGCATCGGAGCAATGCCTAGTCGTCTCAGAGTTTCAATGGCAATTGGAGGGAACGAAGGAATAGCTCCCACTAGACACATTGTTCGACTGATCGACATGTACCCTTCCGGTGCTAGATGGGGTCTGTCTTCGCTTCCAGGTGTCAAGACATCGTCCCAAGGAATGTCGTGTCTTAAGCAGATTCTCTTGAGTTTTATCTCATCAAGCTTGGACGCTAAAGAATCAGAGAATTTATCTATCCCGATTGCGCCTGGGACTTCATCCGGAGCTCGCTCGTCAGACTCGGAGTTGTTGCTGGATGACGTACTTTCTGTCGGATCTGATTCTGTGGCTTCATATTCAGATCCAGAATCTTCACCTCCTGGATTGATTGGAGGAATTTGAGGATTATACTGTTCAGGAGTCTCAGATTCCGTTTCGGCTACAGACCTTGAGGAAGAATGACCGTTCGACATTGCTGCTAGGACAAGAAAATATGAATGATAAGATCAACACTACCCGTCCCCCGTGTGTGCAAGTGCTGGTATGTGTTTGTGTGTGCACATTATTAAAAACAATAATAAAGCATGAAAGCAGTCAAGGTTATCAGAAGTCGTTAGTCGTCATATGCAGTCAAATCGTGGGGTCATTTAGTCCAGAAAGACCAACATCAAGGCTCTATCCTAACTGTTCAAAGTTTTGTGGCGACAAGGCGTTGATTAAAGTCTGAAATTTCTTCGTATCACCAGCCGTGAGACGGATCGCACAGCAGAGGGATCGCCCCCTTTCGACTCGCATGGCAGAGGGATCGCCCATTTCCGGATCGTAGGGCAAGGAGATCGCCCCTCATCGAATCGCCGGACGAAGGGAAGGCTCCCTCACGAACCGTTGCGACTGCCACGATACGACCCTTTGTCGCCGCCGCAATCTTTCGTCTCGCCACTTGCCTTCGTCTTCAATCCTCGACCACGATCCGAGTCGGCCTTCCTTCCCCTTCTGCATCTTTCTTCTTCCTCTTCTTCTTCCCATCCTCAAGTTCTGAGCTCCACGCTCAATGGCCATGGCGACTTGGTAATTTATTCAGAAAGTCGCGGATTTATATTTCTCCCTCAGATCAGCCGTAGAAATTCAGGAAAGTAATATGAGAGTGCTTTCTATAAAGTTACCTTTCTAAAAACTGAGAGAATACTTGGGTTTTCGAAAGTTTTAAAAGGATTCGTTTTTCAATGGCTCACGCGAGACGATTCGGCAGAGAGAAAGAAGAAGGAGAATGAAGAGGGGAGCGTCGGCTTATATAGGCAAAAAAGGTGACCGTTTGTCTCCCCTCCTTTGTCTTATTCGGTCCACGAAGCACCATACAAGCCACGATCCAAAGATGGAATCGCAAAGAAGCCCACGGACCGCTTTGAAATGATGGCCCACAAAACTCAAAGCCCGACACGACTCGAAGGAAGATACGCCCCGTTTCGCACAAGAGCCTAGGAACTCGGCACGAGACGAGCAGATGACCAAGTCGGACCGTGTCGTCCTATGGCGATCCGACTCATACATGTGTCGATTTGAACCAATGCGACTGTTGGCTTACATCCCTTCAGGAGAGGGTAAATAAGAATCTTCGAAGCATGTTTCATCATCAATAAAACATACTTCGAGGGGGCAAAATGTTGGCTTGCTTTTTGACCAAGCCATCCAGGATCATTCATAAGAGGAAAATAGGAAACCAAGTCCCCCAAGAAATTGGAGGGATGGATCGCACGCCATCGTCTCGCCCAGGAGTGGATCGCATGCCATCGTCTCGCCCAGGAACGGATCGCGCTCTATCGACTCGCCCAAGAACGGATCACTCCCATCTCGTCAACGAACGGCACCTCCAGGCGATCCGATCCCGCTCACATATTGTTGCCCAGAGCGATCCGATCCGATCCCTTGGTACGAACCGAATCCCCTGACCCGTTCAACCATGAGCTGGTCTTCAGCGATCCGAATCGCACGGATCTGGCGACACGTGTTCCTAACCGTCATCTGGACCAATTCTCCCCATCTGCACGATCCGATTTTCAAGCAAGTCACGACACCTGTTCACAACGGCTAGTTTGACTGTTTCTTCAATGGTGGCGATGCGACCCGATGATCTCGGGATTCGTGCCACGTGTCCGCGATCCGCCTGACAAAATCAGCTATAAATAGCCTAGAGCTTGGCATTTTTCGGGATCTTTTTGGCAATAGTGAGTACTGAATCCGCCATTGTTGTCGAACCACTGAAATATTGAGAGAAATTACTGTTGTACTAGCTTTTAAAGCATAATCAATAAGATATAAAGTGGACGTAGGCTCGTTAACGCCGAACCACTATAAATTCTGAGTATTATTTTCTTTTTCCTTGTTCCTCATTTAGAATTCTCTACAGTTTATAACAATTTGGGTGTTAGGTCCAAATTTCGATCTAACAATATCCAAGTTCATTTAAGTTTGGTCCAAGATTACCAATTAACACAGACTTATCATTTTTAACCATTATCTCAATACATTTTATATCCTTAGCACAACCAAATTCATCACATAGGGCTATTTTAATAAGCTTTTAATATACTAGTTTAACACTTTAAACAGTAATTATATATTCCTATTTATTGATATAAACATTCTGGTGGTTTATTCTTACAGCATCCTTCATCATCTATTTATAAACATAATCATGCCCTGGCTTGCTGCATAAGGAAGACAGAACATACATATATCAATTATATGTCATTCTCTTTTCTATACATAGCACACATTATAAATAAATTCCACTGATTTTCTCATTGTTTATTTACAAAGCCAACTGAACCTTTACATATGTAGTTAATTCAGTTACAACATGCCTGGAAAGAAAGTTTGATTTGGTGAAGTATTTTAGCAATAAAAAAATGTAAGATTGAAACCAGCTCAAAAGCTGTTGTTTTTATGGAAAACTGACGTAACTTTGTTGTTGTTAACATTATCTACTAAAAAATCACATGAGTCAGAGATGTAAATTTGCTGTTGTTAACATTATCTACTAAAAAATACCAAGTATGAAGCAACATGGCACTATTGAACTGAGATGTATTTGAAACTTTGAAAGTGCTGTGTTAGTAGTCATGTGGTTTGTAAAGTCGCCTTCTAAAAAAGCATCACTGGAAACAAAGATGTACTCTGAGCAACACTCGGTTTTGCTGAAATTTGAGTAATCTCGGTTTCGAAAACTAAGTAATAATCAGTTTTCTTGACCGAGTAATGCCCAGTTTTCCAACATAGCGCATCTTAAATAATTTTTATGAATTATGATAAGTTTAATCCAATATGGTTTAACATTAATATAATACTTGGCAAGTTCAAAACTCACGAGGATGAATAAATTAATATAACACTAGCACTATAAGGCATGTGCACCGACTCTTGCCCCAATAATCACTGCAACCATCTTTAGGATTATCCACCGTCTTCACAAGTTCATCAATAATCACCGAACTACTAAATTCACACAGCATAAACAGCAATAACACCAGTTCATCAATAACCACCAAACTACTAAATTTACACAGCAATTAACATTAGTACATGAAGTGAGTTTACTCACCTTATTTTCTTTGGTTACAAGAGATCTGAAAACGAATTAAGGCTTGACTGGTCTCAATTACACATCAAAATGCGACTGCCAAAAAAAGCTGAATAATACATAGATATAATTATAAAATTAGCTGAAATAGATATTCAAATAGATAAAAAATGGTATAAGATACATACCCAAACCATGAAAATTAGGAATTTATAGTTATTATTCATTAAATTAATATGGATTCGCTAGCCAAAATCCAAAACGCACGAACCCCGTAGCTTCGCTAGATTGGTTGAGGAGATTTGAGATGGAAGGAGTCTGCTTTCTTCGATCGGTTGAGGAGATTGAAACGAAACGACGTGCTTTTTTGTGAGGCGAAATGGTTTTGGAGGGAGAGAGACCATAATTTGTGAATTTGGGGGGAGACGGTGAAAATTTCGTGAGAAGCGTTACACGTACATGAAGATGGGAAGGCCGTTGAATAATTTATACAAGGGGAGCGTTTTGGTCAAAACAAAATCACCTACTTTTTAAGTTTAAATGATAACACTTCCGAATAACGTGTTATTAAATAGCGTTATTAATATTATATTTTGCTGTAGTCCCCTTCATTACAACCGTGAAAATGAGTTTTGAGTAGAAGATCGAAAAGAATGGCCGTTCACTAAATTTCGTAGTGGTTTCTCGTAATATAATTCCTAATTAATTGGTATTATGAGATATAACAGATGTTGATCTTAGTTCTCTGCCTGATCAGTTATAGTACATCCCTAACGGCTTCGCTACTTCTGCTGCTTAGCAATCACGAGTTCCTTTTAGTAGCTCCTTAGGTATGATCCCATAAACCGCTTTCCTTTTTATGGGAGACGCCAAGTTACTCTCATTTCGTTGATCTTTTAATGTTGAAATATTATTTGATCAAGTAAGGGAACTCTAAAAGAGAAAGTAGAAGCCGGTTCGTCACCGGATTTCTTTCTCAATGGCACGAGAACGAGTGATTCACTACACCAAATCAGTGTATTTACAAAACTTTATATTTGTCAACTTCTAACACTTATAAATGTTATAAGCTAACAACAGTAAAAAAATGTTAGGATACATAAAAAAGTGTTAGCAAAAATAGATATTATTTTGTATGAATTATACAATATATAATTTAATATCTATGGCACAAATAAGTGTTACAATAGCGGATACACATGTAAAAAGTCCATCAAATGGGAGAATTTGATAAATTTTGTTTTTTATTCATTTCTTACGCTTCCAAATTCTCGGGCCGCATAAAATTTAATTTTATTACTAGGGTTTGAGTCGTCCTCATGTGATATCATTAATGTATGCTTCTTCTCTAGGCGACATCAACCACGGCTTCTTCTTGTAAGCATCATCTTGTTTTTGCTTTTGTAATCTGGTTTCAAGCGTTGGAATGGTGGTGTGGTTGGAGCAGAGGGATAGTTGTGATCAGAGAAAGGGTGTAATTTGGAAGGAAGGGAGGTAAGACTATGGTGAACAAAGAACAGGGTATGATCAACACACTTTTAAGAAGGAGGTGAAGGCAAGATTAGCACCAGGTTTGGCACTGCAGAATGGAGGATTCACACGAGAAAATCTAGGGAAAACAAATGATCAACTCGTGGTTTGAGAGGAGAAACTTATAAGATGAAGAACAGACAAAATGTGGTGAAAAAACAGAATTACTTTTATTATTGAAATTTCGAATGAATGTTTACATTGCTTAGGGTGTTATTTATAGTTGCATTACATCACTCAATTGACAGAATTTACAATAATGCCATAAAAACCCTAATTGCCTTATTTCTAGCTTGTGCACTTTCACACCCACTTAGTTAAATTGCTATTTGCATTTCAACACTGGAAATTGTCTTGACATGCTCCTGCACCTTCTCTAGTGCCTCTGATTTGTTTAGTTTCATCGATTACTTCTGACATTGCTTGTGCTTTGAGTTTTTCTTTTATGTTTGATGGAATGTCTTTCACAGTTTCATGCACACCATGTGTTCGACCAAATGATATAGCATAACAACTCCCCTCCCCCCGAAAAGCAGACCTTGTCTCAAAGGTCTAATGTAGGAAATTTCTTAATTAAGTCCCAGTAGTCTTCCCATGTAGCATCTTCAGTTGGTCTATTTCTCCATTTAACTAAAATTTGTGCAACAGGCTTGTTGTTCTTAGGGACTAGTCTTCGACCAAGGATTAGCTCTGGTTCTTGTACTAGCTCTTCAATATATGATGGCTGATCTAATTGTACTGTTAAATTAGAGCCAATCTTCCTTTTCAGCTGACTTACGTGGAAAACAGGATGAATTTGAGACCCTTCAGGTAGATCTAACAAGTAAGCAACTTCTCTAATTTTTCTTAAAATTTTGTATGGCCCATAGTATTTAGGAGATAGTTTTGTAGTCTTGTTCATACTAACTGAAATTTGTCTGTACGGCTGCAACTTAAGATAAACCCAGTCATTGATATTAAAAATCCTTTCTGTCCTATGTTGATTTGCAAACTTTTGCATTCTGTCTTGAGCTAGGCTGAGGTTATCTTTAAGCATAGTCAATACTGATCCTCTAGAAAACAATTGTTGTTCTACTTTGGCTGTGTGTGGCACATATGATAAAATAGTAGGTGGTTGTTTGCCATAAAGTATCTCATATGGGGTCATTTTGGTTGATTCTTTGTATGTAGAATTATACCAAAATTCTGCTAAAGAAATCCATTTTGACCATTCACTAGGCTGATGTAAAACAAAGCATCTCAAATAGGTTTTTAGGATTTTATTCACAATTTCAGTTTGCCCATCTGATTGTGGGTGATAGGCTGAGGAGAATTTTAGAGAACAACCTTGTATAGTGAATAATTCAGTCCAGAAATTGCTTAAAAAGATTGTGTCTCGATCACTTACAATAGACTTTGGCATACCATATAATTTAATTATTCCATCAAAAAAAAAATTGAGCAACTGTAGGGGCAGAAAATGGATGCTTTAGTGGGAAAAAATGTGCATATTTAGATAATCTATCTACCACCACATAAATTACTGAACATCCATTGCTTTTTGGCAAATGAATAATGAAATCCATGGATAGATCAGTCCAGACATTTCAGGTATTGGTAGTGGTTGTAATAACCAGGAGAGGGTACATTTTCTGATTTTGATTTCTCGCATATATCATATTGTTTGACATAATTTTCTACTGATTTTTTCATGTGTTTCCAATAAAAAATCTTTTGTAATATTTTTCAGACTCTTCTTCATACCTGAATGTCCTCCCAGTGGTGTAGAGTGGAATTCAAATAGTATAATATCTATTAATTGATTGTAGAGTGATCTATCAGAATCTTTCCCTTGTAGAAAATTAAGTCTTCAATTAATTTATATTTTGAACTATCAATAGCTCCATGTAAAATTTGCTCCTTCTTTAAATGATAGAAAGGTCTTGTCTGAATTTCTTTTCTAAGTTCTGAAATCCAATCAACTTGCACCAGTGTAACACTATTTAATTCAGGTTGATCATAGATTTTGGACAAGCTATCAACCATTATATTTTCCTTGCCTTTTTTGTATTCAACCGTGTAGTCATATCCATTGAGCTTTGCTAACCATTTTTCTTGAATTCCAGTTGCGAGCTTCTGAGATAGCAAATGCTGGAGACTCTGATGATCAGTTCTGATGATGAACTTTCTGCCTAAGAGGTATTGTGACCACTTTCTTGTTGCAAAAAGTAATGCCAAAGGCTCCTTTTCATAAGTTGATAGATGTGGATTCCTTCCTTGTAATGGTTGACTGATATATGCAATGGTTTATTATTTTGTAGAAGCACAACACCCAGTCCTTTGCCACTAGCATCTCATTCTACAATGAAATCTTTAGAAAAATATGGCAAAGCTAGAATATGAGGATTAGTCAAAAATGATTTTAATTTAAAAAATGAATCGGTGGCTTCTTCATTCCAGTGGAATGAATTCTTTTTCAACATAGATGTTAAAGGTTTTGCAATGAGGCCATAATTTCTTATGAATTTTCTATAGTACCCTGTAAGCCCTAAAAAGCCTCTTAGAACTTTAATACTGGTGGGTTGTGGCCATTGCAAAATTGCTTTTATTTTTTCTTTGTCAACTGCAATCCCTTGATCTGATATAATGTGTCCTAAATATTTAATATTTGAAGCAGCAAATGAACATTTAGGTAGATTAATAACTAACTGATTATCAGTCAGTGTTTGCAGAGTTATTGCTAAATGTTTCAAATGATTTTCGCAATCAGTACTGTATATAAGGATATCATCAAAAAATACCAAAATAAATTGCCTTAAAAATTGTCTGAAAATATTGTTCATGAGTGATTGGAAAGTATATGGGGCACTAGTAAGGCCGAATGGCAATAACAACAAACTCATAGTGGCCTTCAAGAGATCTAAATGCAGTCTTATGTATATCATTTTCATGCATTCTTACTTGATGGTAGCCTGATTTCAAATCCAACTTTGTAAAAAAATTGATCCATGCAGTTCATCAAGTAAATCATCTATTAATGGTATTGGAAATTTATTTTTAATTGTCTGCTTGTTTAAAGCTCTATGATCAATGCATAATCTCTAGCTACCATCTTTTTTTTTAACCATTACAATAGGAGCTGAAAAAGAACTAGAGCTAGGTCTTATAATTCCAGAAGAAAGCATATTAGTAATTAAAGCATCTAATTCTTTTTTAATAAAATGAGAATATCTGTAGGGTTTTAAGCAAACCGGTTTGGAGCCTTCCAGAAGTGGAATTTGGTGATCACAATCTTTTTTTGGTGGTAGTTGATTTGTTGGAGTAGTGAATGCAGGAAATTTGTCCAAAATTTGTTGAATTTGTGGATGAATTTCAGGAGAATTTGATGTAGTGGTTGTAGCTGATAGCAACATGAACTGTACTGGATTGAATTCCTTTGTTACTTTTTTCCCTTCAATTGTTTTTATTTCATCTTGCGAAAGCCCTTGCCGCTTGTATTTTTTCCCTTTATAAGCAAATCTAACTTGCAATTTCTTAAAATTAAAATAAATTTCATCAAGCTCTTTCATCCGTTGTGCTTCCAGCACCATTTGGCATGAATCCATGGGTAAAACTAATAAATCAAGTGGCATTTTACACCCTTGGCAGTGTAATATAACATCAGTGCATATTTGTGACCCTTCTAGTTTATGACCATTAGCTACTTGCACTCTAAAGGGCTTAGACTGAGTGTGATTTAGCTTTAACTTTTGAGCTAAAGAAGTGTCAATAAAACCGTGAGTTGAACCAGAATCAACAAGAAATACCACTGTTTTATTATTGATGATCCCTTTAATTTTGATTGTGTGAAGTGATTGGATACCAAGTAATGTGTTTAATGATATTGCATGTAAAGTACTTGGTGTTTCTGGTTCACTTTTAGCTTTTGTTAATTTAATCAGATCATCATCATCATCAGAATACTCAGTTTCAGTATCAGAAGTGTCATCAATATTTATAACACCCTCCATAATAAAGACTTGTTTTGTTTTACACTTATGTCCAGGGTGATATTTTTCAGTGTAGCCATAGCAAATATTATTTTTCCTTTTTTCACTTAATTCCTCAGGTGTAAGCCATTTTATTTTTGAACTTTTGTCAAGGAATTTGCTTCCAGGTTTTGAAGTAGAGGAAGAATTACTATTCTTTTTATCAGTAAAAGATTTCCTTTTATTTTTTTTGAAAGCCATTTAGTTTCAAATTTTTTTGCAAGGCATACTGCATGATCAAAATCAGAAGGATTATTTGCTATGACATGATATTTTATTTGTTCTTTTAACCCACCAAAAAACTTTTCCAAATAGTGTATTGGAGAAACATGTTCTATCAGACCCTCTAGTTTCTCAAACTGATTCACATAATCCATGACTGAACTTGTTTGTTTGAGAGAAGAAAATGTATCATAAGGTCTATCTAATTCATTGGGATTAAATCGAACCTGAATTGCCTTTGTAAGACTGACCAGTTTTCATAGTCATTAGTTTTTCTGGAATATCTATAGAACCATTGCAATGCTTCTTTTCTTAAGTTGTATGAACATAAATGTACCCATTGTTGAGGACCAGTTTCATTGTACCTAAAGAAATTTTCTACCTGTCTCAACCAATCAACTGCTCTGTCATCACCAGAAAATGTAGGGAAATCAATCTTGAAATTGATTTTTGAAGAATATTTGGTAGTACTCATCATAGTGTCATCATTTCTGGTATGAGTTGATGTTGTTATTGGATTACGTTCAGTGTTTAATCAGGTGTTAACCTCTGAATTTCTGAATTAGGTAACATCCATGATTGAATTTTCAGGTCTTGCAAGAAGAGGTTGGCTTGTACTTGGATGCATAAAAGTGTTTGATCTGATTTGTTGGTTGTTTCTTTGTTGTTTGTTATTATCAGATCGAATGGGAGTACCTTGTGATCTTTGGTTTTTGTCATTCAATAGGGAAAAAATTTGCTAAGTGTTCTTGCATATTTTCCATTTTTTTTATTTTCCCATTGAGATCACCTATCTTTTCTTTAACTTCTTGATTCTGATCTGATAACTGTTGCGTAGTTCTTTCCAGTTTCCTTAAGCTATAGTTGATCCTGTTATTAAACATGCTTTGTCTATTCCAGAGTTCATCTTGTGATAGCTTGGTGGTATCTTTGTCTTCAAGTTGTGATGATGCTTCACTACTGGATTCAAGAATGGTAGGATCAATGAGGTGAGGGTCAGGAATTGTCTCACCAGACGGCTATGATACCAATTTGTAAGCATCATCTTGTTTTTGCTTTTGTAATCTGGTTTCAGGCATTGGAATGGTGGTGTGGTTGGATCATAGGGATAGTTGTGATCAGAGAAAGGGTGTAATTTGGAAGGAAGGGAGGTGAGACTATGGTGACCAAAGAACAGGGTTGATCAACACAATTTTAAGAAGGAGATGAAGGCAAGATTAGCACCAGGTTTGGCACTGCAGAATGGAGGATTCACACGAGAAAATCTTGAGAAAACAAGTAATTAACTCGTGGTTTGAGAGGAGAAACTTATAAGATGAAGAACAGACAGAATGTGGTCAAAAAACAGAATAACTTTTATTATTGAAATTTCGAATGAATGTTTACATTGCTTAGGGTCTTATTTATAGTTTCATTACAACACTCAATTGACAGAATTTACAATAATGCCATATAAACCCTAATTTGCCTTATTTCCAGCTTATGCACGTTCACACCCACTTAATTAAATTGCTATTTGTATTTCGACATTGGAAATTGTCTTGACATGCTCCTGCACCTTCTCTAGTGCTTCTGATTTGTTTAGTTTCATCGATTACTTCTAACATTGCTTGTGCTTCGAGTTTTTCTTTTATGTTTGATGGAATGTTTTTCACAGTTTCATGCACACCATGTGTTCTACCAAATGATATAACATAACACTTCTCCATCTGTCCTTTTCCTCTTCCTCTACAGAAATTAGTTCTTCCTTCTCGTTCCCCGATCACGTTCCCCTTCTCTTTTAACCCCAAAATTACCTCTTCCATTTTCTCTTAGACGGTCAAATACCTAATTCCGACTACGAATTCGGCTGTTGTACCGGATTTGCGCCATCTAAAATGGATTTTGAAAGGTATGTATTTGTTTCCCTAATTTGTTAGAAACGATTTCCTTCTCAACACAGACTGCCGCCGACTTTAGGGTTGCATTG
The DNA here is from genome assembly GCA_030737875.1 of Allium sativum. Taxonomy (NCBI): domain Eukaryota; kingdom Viridiplantae; phylum Streptophyta; class Magnoliopsida; order Asparagales; family Amaryllidaceae; genus Allium; species Allium sativum. The sequence goes on along the minus strand of CM060912.1, from coordinate 123,613,815 downwards.
AAATTACTTCTCTACATGTTATCAATGGAATTTGGATAATAACCAACCAGGAGATTTTATTTATAATCACAACTGCTCATCACAAAAGCAATAATCATAACTTAGGTCATCGCATTAAATTATATACTGCCTTTGTCGTTCTTTATGTAGGCTTAATCAGATTGGGGTGGGGGTTAACGTTTTTGTCAATTGGCAGCCCATCATCGCATCACGAAATTGTTTTGCTGTAAGTGGCTACCACTACCCTATTGTATTTGATATGTTTCAATCCTCGGTTCATATATTATACTGTTTACATATTAGACATAAGATCATATACATATTAGACATAAGATAAGATCATATTAGACATAAGTTCATTTGATGTTTCTTTTGGAAGCAAACAGATGTGTAGTGCATTTTGTTAGCTATTCTAGAACTTGATACTAATTCAGGAACACAATTGATTATTGGTTTTAATTAGGTCATTATGGATGACGACCAATGTTGCAACAAAATAAGTATTAATATTTGTTTATAGTCTAATCTAAATTATTTCAATATATCAAATAACGAATATACTAAACTCTTTAGTTTGACTGCATTATTGTACTCGTTTTAAATTTTACATGATGAAACTTAATGAACAGTATTCACATTTTATATTTTCCTGTGTTTTCTTATGTTATTGTTGTATTATTGAAATATACCTTCATCTCTAGTGATGGTATTGATTAGTTCTTAATGAAAGTGATGTCATTTTTATTAGTTTAAGGCTTGCTAAAGATATTGTTGTATTATTGAAATATACCTTTTCAAATCATAGTTGAGGACCTTCATATATGCAGGAGGGTGACACATTAAGGGAATAAAGTTCAATGTTTTAACATTTATACCGCAAAATTTTATTAATGGTTTTTCTCACTTTCCTTTTTTCCTGTAGATATTGTACTTATTTCCTATGTATCATTTTGTCATTGTTGCATGAAACTGTGCTTGATGTTATTTGAAATTGATTCTAATAAATAATATAGTAAATGAGCAATTAAAAGATCCAAAGACAACAATATATCATGTAAAAAGTATCTAATGGTAGACAATAATCTATTAGAAAAATAATGACCAAAATTTCTGTAAACAAATATTTATTCATTGATTTTAGAAGGTAATTTATCCTAGCATAGTTTACTATCTAAGGCATACACTCTAATAATTATCAAAAGCTCATAATCTACTCATATATGTAATTCATTTCGGTTCACATTTGGTCAAATGGTTGTCATAGTATACTTAATACGAAGTTGTTAAAATGAAAAAGAAATAATGATATTAGAATATGAATTTCCTTATTTAAAGGCAAATAGAAATATAAACTTAGTTTTTTATGAATTGAATGAAATATAAAAGATTAGAAATGTCAACAGTGAAGTTTCTGATTTTAACATGAATAGATTTTTTTTTTTTAAATGGTTTGAAATGATTTAAAGATAAATTTAATGAGACATATTTCTTGCTAATCAGTTTTAATTGTGTCATTTTTGTTATATTTTTAATTGTGATTATAACTGAAATAAATTTACACTTGCCATGATTTTGTCGTTTAATTTTGCCTTAAACATCTTCTTACTACTTCTTTATATGGTATCTTATTTTTTTTGTTAATTATTTCTTTTGTAAATATTTTATCAAACCGACTTTGTCGGTTTTTCTTAATTCTACTGCATAAACGAAAACTTGTGTCCGTCTGAAGCCTTGCCTTGCCTTATTTGAGCTCCCCGATTAAAAAGGTATGTTTCATGTGAAGGTATGTTTCATGTGTACATATTAAGAAAATTAAATGCACTTTATACAATTTGATTCATTAATGCTCATTTACAAAACCTGCAACAATAACTATATAATTCAGTTTTTACCGTCTTTTTTACCATATATATAAATTAAAATTTGATTTCTTTATTACACGGTGTATTGGTTTTGGAAACATGAAATTGATCATGAGGTAAATGTTTGATTTATGGAAATTAGGCAACTAGATCAAGTGTTGGTACTAAAAAGGTATTTTTCATGTGTACATATTAAGAAAATTAAATGCACTTTTTACAATCAACTGATATTAATGGTATCTTCAAAAAACCTGCAATTTGATTCATTAATGCTCATTGAAAAATCTGCAGCAGTAATTATATAATTCAGTTTTTGCCATCTTTTTTACCATATATATAAATTAAAATTTGATTTCTTTATTATACGGTGTATTGGTTTTGAAACATTAAAATTAGTCATGAGGTAAATGTTTGATTTATGGAAATTAGGCAGTTAGTTCTAGTGTTGATCTGTCATAAAGATAATTTTAATATTAATGGTATCTTCAAAAAAAAAAAGGTTTCAAAAACATTTTATTCTATTCAAATTTCAGAGTTCAAATCTAATCGACTTAACTAAATATATTGTAATTCGTATGTAGTTTCAAACAATTAAAAAACATGTTTTATATATATTGTAATTCGTATGTAGTTTCAAACAATTAAGAAAACTATAACAAAATAAAAGAAAATTGTCAGTTATATAGTATTACAAAGTCGGTTTTCCCACCGTTATGCTGTTATACTAGTATTTATACCACATTAGTATTGGACATGACATATTACAATTTTTGCAAATTAGTTGTCATGTTTGCATTTTCTCAGGTTTTTAATGCGAATGCCAATTAGATTGAAATCATTGTTTCTGATAATTGGTTTGCTTTTCTTTGTAATTTACACATCATAAGCTAGACTTATTTATTAACCATGTAACTTTTATAGAACAATAAATTAATAGGATTATTCATATTCTAATGTGTAGCTATTTATTTTTTTGCTGTTTTTTTTTTCAGTTTCCTTTTTCTTTTAGGTATTGTACTAAATTAATAGATGGAGAGAGGCGATAGAGAACCTATGCTTAGTGGTTTGTCTCACTTTCCTTTTTCTTTTAGATATTGTGCTTTTTCCTATGTATCCTTTTGTTATTATTGCATGAAACTGCGCCTGATGTTATTTGAAATTGATTCTAATAAATAATATAGTAAATGAGCAATTAAGAGATCCAAAAACAACAATATATCATGTAAAAAGTATGTAATGGCAGAAAATAATCTGTAAGAAAAATAATGACGAAAATTTCTATAAAAATATATTTCTTCGTTGATTTTAGAAGGTAATTTATCCTAGCATAGTTCACTATCTAATGCATACACTTTAATAATTATCAATAGCACATTTAGTCATATATGTTGTTTATTTCGGTTCACATTTGGTCGAATGGCTGTCATAGTATACTAAATATGAAGTCGTTAAAATGAAAAAGAAATAATGATATTAGAATATGAATTTCCTTATTTAAAGGCAAATAGAAATATAAACCTAGTTTTTTCTGAATTGAATGAAATATAAACGATTAGAAATATCAACAGTGAAGTTTCTGATTTTAACATGAATAGTTTTTTTTTAAAATGGTTTGAAACGATTTAAAGATAAATTTAATGAGACATATTTCTTGCTAATCAGTTTTAATTGTGTCATTTTTGTTATATTTTTAATTGTGATTATAACTGAAATAAATTTACACTTGCCTTGATTTTGTTGTTTAATTTTGCCTTAAACATGGAAGGGTTTTGGTCAGTGTGTTCTGTTGTGTAGAGGTAAGATGCAATAATAAAATTTGTTACAAAGAATGAATCCAACAAAATAGGACTGTGGAGATCCTAGATCGTAAATTTCAATAGTCAGTTCACCTCTTCTTGATAGAAATGCTTGAAAACCCACAATTAAAAGTAGAAAATATTCATAAATTAGAGTCTAAGTTTTGTATCCATAAATGATTAAAAACCTTGTATTTAGTTAGTCCTAGGCAGCAGCAGGAGCTGGGAGCTGTAGCAATTATAATCAAACCGACCGTTAGTCAAACCGACCATTGGGGAGGTTTCCCTTCTGTTAGAGCCAAAACCAAATTGTCTGAGCAAATAAATTAAGTCTTAATTTTCGCTCAACAATAATCTTATCTCCGTCGTTTCCTTCTTTCTCTTCCTCAGATCTGCGTTTTCCTTAAACGCGGTCCCTCTTCGATATTTTCATCTTTGTAAAATCATGGTTTAAACGCGCTCCCTGTTTAACGCGATATTTTCATATCCGTAAAATCATGGTTTAAACGCAGATTCCTCTTCATACCTCGTTCCTCTCCGATCAATTTTCATCGCAATTTTTCATTCTTCTCCGATCATATCTCATCACAAATTTCGTTCCTCAAACCTCCTTCCTCTCCGAATTTTCCCAATATATTTCTAGATCTCGCAGCAAATAAGGTGCATGTGTTTTGATTCCTTCAAATAAGGTGCGTTTGTTTTAATTATTACTTGTTTCAATCAATTCGTAATTGATTTAATTATTCCTTCAAATAAGGTGCGTTTGTTTTAATTATTCTTTCAAATAATGTGCGTGTGTTTTGATTCCTTCAAATAACATTCAAATAAGGTGCGTGTGATTTTTATTTTTCTTTAGTATCCATTGTCCATAATTGATTTGCAGTTTACTTCGTTAATTGAATGATAATTCCCATCAATTTGATTAAAAAAAATCAAATTTTCTCTTGGAACGTGAGGGGATTAAATTCTATCACTAGACAGAGAGATTTGCTAGATTTAATTAGAAGTAAAAAAAATTAATCTTACGGCGATTGTAGAACATAAACTCTTTAATCAATCTATTCCTAAATATGTCATAAAGTTTACTAACTGGGATTTCATTAATAATAATACCACTGGAAACAAGGGTTGAGCTACTGGTAGGTCTAATATCATGAAATCAACTGTAAACTAACTTTTGAAGGCACAATAGCTACCATGAACTATCATGAAGCTTAATATAAGAAAAATTTACCATAGTAGTATTAGACTGAAGTGAACTGAGATGCTGACTTTGTTTGCATATTTTCCATTGCTATTAGATATACATACTGAAGTACATATGGCCACCAGTTTGCTTATTAAGAATTATATGGCCTTTTATGGTATTAAGAGTAATGAGAAAATGGTACTTTATTCATACATTAAACAAGCGGGGTCTTGGCCCAGATACCTTATAGCTTGCACATTAAACTAATGCTTTCTTGAGAAAATCTTAGGCATTTTACTAGCTAAAATCAGTAATTCTTATTTTAGATTTACCTTTTTATAACCAATGCGTCCCTCACTGAACTTTCTTTTTCTTTCTTTATTAATCACAAAGTGTTTGTATACAGGATTCTTAGGACCTGCAGTTTGCTGTAATTGAAGGGAATTTACGTTTACTTGGGTTGCTGTTAGGGCCAGGTTTGGATTATGACATTGTTCATTCTTGTAAAGTGGTCATAAACATAATTTCACCATATGATCGACTATCTGCCTTTTACAGCCTGTTTATGCCACTTAAATAAGCCACTTCTTTCTTTTTTAAAAGTCATTCCTACTTTCAAAAGCCAGAAAGTGGCTTATTTAAGTCAATTCAGATCCATATGTAACCAAAACGCAAAACTGATAATGCGTTTTCTTCTGATTTGGCACGGCAGCTATTATTCATCCTTTTGTAGAGGAGGTTGCTTGCTTTGTCCTTTTACGTTGCCTTTCCTATGAATGACAGTTACCAGAACTGCATCAGTAGTTGTAGCAGCATCATACTAAATATGTATTTGATTTCAGTGTTTAGGGCTATTATGAATAATCTTGTTTCTTCTAATTATGCTATTTGATTTGTAATTTTATGAAAAACATGCCTGCTTGAAATAGCTGATTTAATTAGCATCAAATGTATCATCTTTGTGTGCTTCATGCTTTTTTCAATAATATATGTCCTGTATTTCTGATGAAAAGTTTACACTTCTATTTTCAGGAAAAATACCATGCTTTCATGATGAAAAAACAAGAATCTATTTGACTGTAAAATATAATTTATATCAACTGGAGAACTGTGGAAGATAGAAAAAACAAACAGACATTTCTATTTGACTGGAGCTTTGTGCAGGTATAACTTTTCTGATGAAAAAATAATTTTAATGTGAAGTTTTTTTATTGCCTATATTATTACGTATTAGATTTGATATCATTATAAACTTCAAATTGGATTGTGGAACACCATAATCATATATGAGTGGGCATTACATATGCTGAAGCATGCACTAACAAGATTTCAGGAAGATAGCTATCTTTGTGTACATTACTGTCAAGTTCATCCACTTCATCCTCTGATTCTTCAAGCTGCAAAGATGAAAGAGAAGCAAGGATGTCCAGACCGAGGACAAAGTCGAGGTCAAAGAAGTTGAGAAAAGAGAGAAAACACAGGCATAGCGCAAAACACTGTCTACATGAAGGTCTGGTCTTATTAACTTTATGTACATTACTGTCAAGCGAACGTATTTTGGTTTGTATTTATTGTCGTAAACTCTTTGTTAAGCTATGAGTGCAATTTGCACCTTTTAAGCTAATAAAATTGTTGCATTTTTTACGATGAATTAACTGTCTAATGTAATAACGTAGTTATGTAATAAGAATTATGTTATGAATCTTCTTTTTTGTTTGGACTTTGTCAACATTCATTCATGTTGAGTGTAATCTGCACTTGTATGTTGTGTTGCTTGTTTGTATAGTTAAGTTTGAAGATGGATGATTATACACAATGTCTGCCTTTTTTTGTCAATATTTGGTTTATTACTAGCATATCATTAGTGGAATATTATCTATTGTATTCTGGCATGCTGTGTAAAAATTTATAGCATTATAGGCATTTTGTATTGCCTTTGTTGAAGCTTTTAGGGGCATTTATTTTTGCCTCTACTAGCATAGTATTGTGTAATGCTTCGTCTTTTTAGGGTTGGTGTTGCCTAGATTGAGTATACGAAACAAAAAAAAATTATTACGGTTATATCACAACCAACTACGGATTATTCACCTGGTTCTAGCTTCTTGTTGGAAAAAATATAGAAAAAGACGGGATTCAACATTTAATCTTACCTTCAGTATTTTTATTTCAACAATTTCAGTTTTTCAAATCATAATGGTACTTTTAAGTGATTTATTTAGATAATTTAGTTCAACAATTTGTGACTTACTTATACATGTACTCTTGCATTTTTTATTTTAATTAAATATTCACTAATATGATGATATATTTGAGTTTATATTTGTTTCAAACCTCCTTTTATTTCTTCAATCCATTATTGGTTTAGAGCTGCGAAATAGCTAAACATCAAGATTACGTTGATCCTACTTGATATATAATAAAAATTTATGTGTGTGCGTTATTGATTCAAATCAATACATTGATAATGTATTCATAATTTTAAGATGCTTTACATGTAATATTCAGTTTAATAGGATTCCGCTTTTTCAATTACTTTCATTTTCTCTTAAGCTACATATAATTTTCCCACTGAAATTCGATTTAAAATAAGTTTTAATAAATAATTTATATTTCAAATTGAATATTTTAACAGTCTGTTTTCCCACCGTTGTACGGTAATGCTAGTTACCCAAAACTAGTAAATAATATGGTTACCCAATTCTCTATACCACATTTATTTCATTCTACCATAGAAGCACATCAAGATAAAGTATGGTATACTATTGAATCAATAGCCATGCTTTTTTATTGCTGCATTTTTCTACCAAGTTCTGTAAGTTCTTATGCTCCTTGCTTGTTTCAATGCATTAGGCAATATTAAATCTTTGTATAAAGCATGTGTTCCCTATATTGGTTGTTGCCTGTTCCTTGATTCTTTAAAATGTTTTTTCATCATTAAATAGCACACAGATCTCTTTATTGTGGTTGTAATGGAAGTATCTGGTTCATAGCTCACTAAATGGGGAGTTAATGTTCGGCCATTATCGGGTTCTCCTGCTAATTTTGAGGTTTACATACACTGCTTTTCTCAATCCTCATGATAGAATAATGGTCTGATCTCAGTCTCAGCAATCATTTGTCTTTCATTTTGTTGTAGAATTAATCATGCTTTTTATTGTAGGATCTTGATCTTCCTCACCAAAGTCATTTGTTCGGTGGATTTATGACACCGAAAAGACAAGTTTTAGGTACATCAATCTTTTTCGAGTTTATGCCATATAGGCTTGATGAATCAACAGGTTATCTACTCATATATATGCCATATAGTCACTATAGAATTTCTTACAGGATGGTTGATGCTTTATGTTGTGTGTCCCTCCATATATAGTCCTAACCGCACTATACCTGCATCAAGTTAAGCATTGATTAACTTAATTTACAAATAGTGCTTGAGATGATGACTTTTAGTAATTAACAATTATAAACAGTGTATTTGACCATATCTCATAACCACTTTTTCCCGGTCGTAACACTGGTCTATCATACAATTAGCTCCCCTTAATATGCATTCAGTTTTTTTAAGATCGTCTTTTATTACAAACAGGGTATTAGATTATGACTTATATATGCATTCAGATTTTTTTTAACGAATAGTATGAATGCAATACTCATCTTGGCTATATGAAAAAAAATATTTTTATATTTCAGTACTCCCCTTGAATGTATGCGTATGAGTAATTATTTCTTTTGTCACATCAAAAAGGAGAACATTACTGCATTATTGTGAGCAGATAATGGTTATCAAAAATGAACATCATATTTGATAAATGGTGTATCATAAACACATGAAACCAATAAACACGTAGAACAATCAATCATAGGTTAAATGTCAGAATACGAACAAACCAATCATACCACATATGCCAACAAATTAAATGCAAGGTAGACATGCAAACAAAAATGTCAAACTAATGCAAATGATGGAACATAAAATGATATTATCTTGAAGAAGCTACAAATTAGGAGAAGTATTAATAGCCTAAAGGGGTAGGATCCGGCTCGGTAAAACTAGTATGCTCTCGAGTGCGAGTTTGTTGACACCACAATTTGTGGTGTCACCAAACACTATCCACCGATTGGTGGAATTCAGGGGGTCCCATATGGGGTCCCCCTCTATCCACCAATCGGTGGATAGAGCCACGTTGACACCAAAAATTGTGGAGTCAACAAACTCCTATACATATGCTCTCTACTTAGTACTACAGGACGTGTTCGAGATCCTGAAACATGCGTAATAGTAGCAAGCGGCCTAGATCCTCTCCATCTAGATCTCATCTTAGTAGGCCTAGGTGCTTGATATGATAGTATAATAGACCAGTGTTACGACTAGTGTTACATGCTTGATCTGGAGTTACATGAGGATATCATACTATCATATCATGAGAATAGAGTTCATAGTATTAATTGAAACAAACTGATCTGGAGTTACATGGTTATGACGTTAATCCATGCATGAAAAATGATGTGCATGAGAAGAATGAAATGGATGTAAATTTTCAATTCAAAAATATATTATTGATGCCAATAATATATTTTAAAACATTGACAGTTGCTATCATGTATTGAACATTTGCATCAATAAAATATTTTATGACATTCATAGCTGTTGATACTATTATAAAGCTATATATTTTTAACATTGTGTTCAAGGGTATTTGCTCAAATGTGGTAGATTCTATGACACTGAGTGGTTTTGTTAATGATGTTGATGTGGTGAAGTTTCATCATAAGTGGATTAACTTTGTCACTAACATAAGTCGTCTTATTTTTGGTCCACTGTAGGATTTATTGGGGAAGTTTTGAATAGACCTGGTCCTGTACTTGAACTAATTTTTCTAAAGCATCGGGGCTGCACATTTTTGTTCTGATAGCATTGTTATATTAGTGGGATATATGGAGAAGTTTCACAATGAAGATGGAAGTGTAGGAGATGTTACCATGTCTTTTAAGTGCGTCATGAGCTCAGCCTTGAAATCTGGTCTCATTGTTGAAGGTGTACAAGTAAGGCCGAGGTGAATACTTGCTTTCTCTCCATTACTTCTCATTGTTCTTGAATCTTCTCAAAGAGCTATGTTTTACAAACTGAGTCTCGGCTCAGATTTTGCAAACTGAGTTGAGCCTCATTTTGCAATAATGAGTCGATCCTCGGTTTTTGCAATGCACTTGTTATGTATACACTTGTTGTTTATCAGTTTTTGCAAGGTACTTGTTATAAATACATTCAGTTTTGTTGTTTATAAACACATTTTTTATTTATCAGTTTTGTAATTTGTTATCTCTATAAAAATGAGTGCATTTATATTTTGTAGGCACTTGTGGAGGAGGAGGAAAAATACAGAATTTGGTATGTAATGGCAACGAGAAAGAAAAATTCTATGTAACTTTAGTAAAACTTTGCATTGCTTTTTATAATTTGAACATGATATTATGGTATTTTTAAATTGGAAGCATGTAACAAATATTTGAGAATTATGCAAATGTGACGTTGTTGAATTTGAAATATGGAAGTGTACTAAATCTTATATTGAATTGATATGTTGAATTATATATGTGATTGGAAATCATAAAGACATGTTATACTCATTTACAAGTGTTAGCAATTTATGTATGCCAACATTTATAAGTGTTGGTAGGATTATGATACTGACATTTATAAGTGTTACTATATCTTATGGTTTCAACATTTATAAGTGTTAGCAATGAATATGCTTGTAACAAGTGTTACCATATCTTACGGTTCCAACATTATGTGTTAGCGATGAATATGTTTGCAACACTTATAAGTGTTACAATATCTTATGGTTCCAACATTTATAAGTGTTACAAATATGGCTGGATAATTCCTCGCAGGCCATTGGTAACACTTAAAAGTGTTAGAAATTATTTGTAACACTTATACTAGTTGTGAATCCCCTGTTTTGGTGTAGTGATTTAAACCAAATTCCAATTAAAATAAAATCTTTAGCAGGAATCAATTAAACGATATTAATTCAAATCCTAGATCTTCGAATTGAGGGAGAAAAAATTCTCACTATTTCTTAGATTCATGGATCAACTTCGATTCAATGGAATATTTCACTCGCACTTTCCACCAAGAACATTTTATGGAACTCTATGACCCCCTGAATTTTGAGTATCCTACTTTCACGTGATTCACAGGGTTCAACAAGCAATCGACGAAATATGAATCAGAGATTGAATCTTCATATACCTCAAAACAATACATTTTTGTTACCATGAGATCTATTGGCTGCTATGGATCATTTTGATTGGAATTAAATTCGGAATGGGTACATTTGATGATATATCACTTAAAAAATAAACAAGGTCTGGTGTTGATCCACTTCCCATTCTTATCGAAGATTCACACTCGCTTTATATTGATCATGCTTTGCTTACTGACGCGAATTTCTTTCTTAAGAATCTCTAGGCTCTTCGTATCTAATCGAAGAAATTCCTAAACCATTGCCATGGAGCGGTGGAACTGACATTCTTGGGGCGATGTGAAAATCCACATTTCATGCTAGAATAGTTGGGAAATGCCCTAAACAATAGACGATTTCTCAATTAAAGAAAAGAAGATAAAGAAGATGGCCTTAGTTGTCAATTTTGGTTGGATTCCCAATTAATATATGATAAATATAGAAGTATGTTTATTTTATACCCTTATATTTCAACTTTTTGTATATAAATTGTAATGTCTCGACTTTTTTCTTGTTTTTAACAATCATTTTAACAAGGAATCAAAATGAGAAATGCTATTTAAAAACAAGACTAAAGTGATTTTTGATATATATGTGAAAGCATATGTATAAATAGAGAAAATAATGTATATACTTGTTATATCTTAGGATTTGAAAGTATAAAACAAGTATACTACATTCAAATAGAAACCTTAAGTAATAATACATATAAAAATAAATAGTTCATAGTTTAACAATTTAACAAAGCAAGAATTTAAAAACAAAAAACCTTATGTGTGTAACATGAATTACCTATAAGAAAGGGGCATTGGGTTTACTTTAAAAATAAAGGAGGACCCTATAACAAAACAAAAAAATAAGTATCATGTGGCTATAGATAGTTCGACCATAACATACATGAACACATAAAAGAAGATGACACATAAAACATTTGATCCTTTTAACCAAAAACAAATATCTTTGAACATGTGACAAAAACAAAGCCACATGAAGACAAAACCATTTAATGAAGGATACTAAAAATAGTAAGACTAAGATTACCAAACCATTCCCTAAAAGCACCTAAAGCCTCTCATTTTCAGTTTTGCATGTGCACAACTTGCATGAGAGAAATATCAAGCAAAAAAGAGACAAACAGAAACCATTTTTATAATGCTTTAAAATCTAGGAAGGATACATGCATTTAATGAAAGCATACTCAAGCTTCTAGAAGAGCTAACCTAGTATAAGTCTATTGGCTATGGAACCTTAATAAAACAAACTTTTCTTGCATAGTTTTTCATATTGGCCGTAGGTAACTAAGAGGTGAGGGGTGAGGCTAAGTATGTTTTACTGTAGAAAACATGTGCAAGAAAATGTATTTTTAATAACTAAGGTTGGCTATAAATACTTCTCAAATCTCTCACATTTTCACTCACAACAAAACATTAAGCTCATACTAAATTTCTAAAGATCTTTACTGGAATTTTGGAAAGCATTAAGGTGAAGAAACATTTATTATATTGCTTAAATTCTTTGATCAGTTTTAAATACTCTGTAGGAATTTCTGCTGTGAACATTGTTTACTGTCAACAAGTAATGTCTGATTGCTAGAACACTTTGATTTACATTTATAAAAACTGATATTCCATGTAGAAACAGATTAGTATTGATTACACAAGCTTTGTTGATGATCTAAGCACCTTAGTTAGATTCTAAATTGTGTTCTGTAAAACACAGAGTATTTGATCATGGATTCTCAGAAGAGAATGCCATCAAAACTCCATCCTAGTATTGTAAATACAATTGAATAAAGTGTATATGTATTGGTGATTTCAAACAAGAAAACACAGAAATTAATATTTGCAAGAAAAACAGCTTAACAGACTTTCACAGTAAAACTCTCTTTATACACCACAATTCAAACCAAGTAGAAATTAGATTTAAACATATAAATTGAAACATATAGGAAAATGGTGATTTTTGGTGGTGGTTTCACGATTTTTAACCTCTTGGATAATGAGATCTACGGGGATGATCAGAATTTGAACATTGATCAAATTCCGACCATCCAGGCCATCAGAAGCCATACGGTTGAGAGGAGAGTTTCATCTGGGGTAGGAGTGTCTAGGAAAAATGTAAAGTGGTTTTTCTAATGTATGGATTTCAAGAATGAAGTGGATTTAGTGTTTTTGTCTGTTTTTGGGTGCGCGGGATTGGGAGGCGTCGGGTGTGATCGAGTGGGTTGGAACTCGGAGGGGAGGAGCTGGCATGGTCGGGGAGTTGAGCGGAGGAGGTGCAGGCATTTCCGGTGGACCGAGGGAGGCGAACGAGGCAAAGTCTCTGATGAACCCATATGAGAAAAGAAAATCAAAATAGTGAAAACACTGTACATTCGTTGATGATCGGATCAGGGGGCATCAACGAAGTCCGGAGGCGGAGGGTGATGTGTTGGAGCGGTCATTAGTGGCAGACAGTGGCTACGGTGGGTGTGCATGTGCACGGTGGGGGCAATGTACATCACAGTGAGGAAGGAGATGGAGTACCGTGTGGCACACGAGAATTTGAGGGTGAACGATGGTTGTAGCAGGTATTTATGGAGGCTTGGTACTGGTACTTTGGCAAAGTACCATGGTGTTGGGCAATGGAGCGGTGCATGGGGAAATGAAGTGATCGGCCGTGCGCTGAGAAGTGTGGTACTTTAGGAGTGGTACTTCCGATTTAAATTTGGCAACGTGCCAGGGTATTTGGCAAATGGAGCGACGCATGGGGAAACTGATGGGAGCGGCGTGCGCATGGCGGTCTGGCATTTGGGAAAATGGTATTTACGATATTCAAAAGTGGTACTTTGCATATCCATGCTAAGCAGGTGATTTTCGAAGTGAACGGCAGTCGTAGCAAGGATTTTTCGAGCAGGGTAACTGGTACTTTAGCAGAAACTGGTACTTTGGTAAATCTGAATGATATTTTAAATTTAAACAGATTTAAATTTAAAAGTTGAAAATAAATAAAATTTAGGAATAAATTAATTAATTAAATAAAAAGAGAATTTTTATTTGATTAGTCGAAGGCAAGTGGAAAGAAGAAGCAGGAGATCAAAACGAAAAATTCGACTGTAGAAGTTCGATCAGTTTTGAATTTTAAACAACAAGCGAATAATTAATTTAAATTACTTAGGATTAATTAAACATAAGGGGATAATTTAAAAAGGAAAGTAGAGTATAAAACATTGTTTGAACAGCGATGGTAAAGAAAGCAAAAATGTCATGTGCGACACACGTGCATCATCTACTTATTTCCAAATAACGATCAAAACTAAACAGAATACTGTATGAAACGCATACACCTTAACTGATTTAGTTTAAAAAGATAATTGAATTATTCTGATATGAATCAGGTAAACAAATATTGTTTGTTTAATGGTAAATAATGTGTAAACCGAATTATAATCAGATTAAGCCGATAACTATGTATCGACTATAAAAGATATTTCGTACATCGATTCGAAGAGTCCAGAATAAATATTCCACTTCGACTCAAAGTATACGACGCATGTCAGAATACTGAAGACGACGATGTGCAAGAGCGAATTTAAACAATATCTTCGGTCTGTTCAGTCCCAGGACAAACCCGAATGGACGAGTGTCAGACAAGGTATATCAGTTAGATTCTACACATCGAATTTACGTAAGTATATTACGTTGGTAGCGGAGAAACTCATTTCTCTTAGCTTTATTACCCGTAATATATTTGGATAATCGAATGAGTGTTTCTGACGGATAGGACGATGTGGCATTTAAAGTAATTGAGAAAATGAATCTGTCAGAAGAGAAATGTGACCTCAAAAACTTCACAACCCGGAAGTAACAAAAGTTGGGCTAGGCAGCATGGCTAGTTGGGTCATAACCTAGCAGGGTATATTATCACTATCTAGAGGACTTCCATATTTAACCTTTTAAATCTCTTTCGCTGCTGTAGCATTCGGAAACGGTAAATCGAGTTCAACCATAGGAGTGATAATATATTCGTTACACTCAAGCTAAATGAGTGGACGGTCATGTGTGGCCGGGTTACAAGACGTTCTTGTTGAACCCCAGTGTATCCTCTCTAGAATACACTGATCGGTGGGTGCTCCCATACCCTGTCTGTTGGAATCCAATCTCCAATACGCGCTCTGCGATTTTAGATTTGTATACTATATATGTGAACGTGAGATGCAAGCGTTTCACTAGATAACTAGCTATTTGGAAAAAACTATCATAATATCAAACATTTTGATATAACATACTTAGTCATTATCCATATGCTAGTTATGGTTTGGCCTAATGATTTCTAAAGTAAATAAATCGGTCAACATGAAACCTTATTACTTGTTTCCATGTTTACATCTTTTAACTATGTTTCCTCATACCAGTCCCCTAACTGAGCCAGAGTTTATTTTCTGTGTTTCCTAAACTCTTGGGTACTCATAATATTTATTATAAGTAGACAAGTAAATTCAGGTACGCAAGTGGAACCTGATGCAGTACAAGTACAAGACCCTAGTAGCATATCTATTTTAATTACCACTACAACAAAAACACTATATTACAACTTTAATTTTACAACTGTGCGTAAAGTACAGTTGTTATAAATGCTTTTTTACAACTGTGCAAAACGCACTGTTGTAATATTTTACAACTGTGCAAAACACACTGTTGTAATAAACATATATATCACAACTTTTCATTTTATTTGTTGTAATAGAGATGCCTAGTGCAAATTTCATGTTTATAATATCTATATTTAATAACTAATTATATTGATATTTAATAATAGTATTTAATAATAATAATAATTAATAATAAACTTTGGGAATTAATAAAATTTGTCAATTATTATTAAATAATTAATAGTTAATAAGTAGTAATTTTTTTAATAGTTAATGTATGTTAACTACTTATTAATTAATATTTAGTAACTTAAGCTTTTAATACTTATAATTAATTTTTAATAATAAATAATTAAGAACTAATCATAATACTAATAATTAAGAAATAATATATAATATTTAGTAATTAAATTTTTATGATTAGCAATTAAAACGTTTTTATTAGAGAATTATAAAAACATACTTTCAACATTTTTGATATGTACATGATGAATATGGGAAATTGTGCATGATTAAAATGGTGAATAAACACACATTTGTTTGTATATTGTGTATTTGACATGAAAATTTTGTTTAAGTGTTATGATTTGGGGCTTAAGTGTTATAAGGGTTAACATTAAATCTAAGGGCAAAATGGGTATTGGCAATGGTGAAACCCTAGCCGTATGAATCAAAGTAAATAAAAGAAAACAGGCTGTCGGTTTCCATTTCATTCTCTCGTTCTAAAAAAAAAATTATAAAAAAAATGGCGAAAGCCGTAGAAACAAAATTGGGGAAAATCAGCAATTGATCATCTCACACCAAAGCGATGGTGGATACGTAAGGGAGACGGGTTCTAGTGGTGATGCAACAACGGATCTGAGGGATTCAAAGGCCAAGATCGAGATCTAGAAGTATAAAATCATGAATAAAATCGTCGGTGAGTGTATTTTCTCTTTTTCGGCAATAAGTCCTTTTTATAGGCAGCTATTTTCACCTATTCGTTTCACTGCATGATTATCATGAGTAAATATATATTGGTTATGTGATTTATGTGTTGCCTTTGGGTGATTTCTGTGGATGAATGCAATTTTGGTTTGGATAACATGTTTATTGATCTGCATAATAATACTGCTGCGGCATAGGGTTTACATGTCCCATAATAACCCTGATTAGTACATACTCCACTTACGAATCTGATGAATATTAGTGAAGTAAATATTCAATAAAAATGATACCATAAGTCCAGCAAGATTTCCAAAATGGGGCTACTGTGGATTATGTCATAAAATACCATATTTAGCTGAACATTATGATAGGCCGGATTAAATTAAAAGGATTGGTTATTGCTGTGTTATAATTTTGATTTGCATGCTTACTAGTGAGATACAATTAGGTATATGTTTGAATTATATTTTTATTCATGGTTTGTGGGATCCATTGAATAATGTGCAAATATTGGTGATGTGTGTTCATATTGGATGCCTGGTTTTGGTGGCTCATCTGGGGTATACTTATGTCAACTAATGTTAATACACATGGGGTTCTGGAATCAAATATGTATCAATATATGCAGGAAAGTGCATATACATACATACATACATACATACATATATATATATATATATATATATATATATATATATATATATATATATTAGAAGGACCAAATGTAAACTGAATGAAAACCTATATGTATATATGCATGATAATGTATATTTTAGAAATGATCTGCAAGATGAATTTGTAACCAAGTGGACGTATAATATATATATGTGTGTGCATTGAAATGTATATATATGTATGACAGAATATCACATATAAGAAATAGGTTGACTGATCATTAGGAACTGATATAAGTGTTTGACAGTATTCATGTTATGGCTGGTGAAATAGTGACCTATTGATTTGGTACATATAGATACATGGGTAGAGTACCTATAAATTGATATGAAACCAGTATAAATATAGTTTAAACTGAAAATGATTGGTCGTTAATGTATGTTTGGCTTTGGATGCTTGGCTTCAACATGAATGTTTCGTTGTGCAGCTTGGACCAACTTCAGATTTAAGTATGAAGTTGCTTAAATGATATGATATATAAAATGACTTGGATACATTCATAATATGACTGATATGAAGTAAACACTATTGGTGGTTGCATATATGTTGGTTAATCACAAGCTACCTTTACTATGTTGATAACCTGATATACATTGTTTAGGCAATTTCAATTCATATGCATATTTTGTTTAGGCCATGCCATGTGAAGTCAATATGTGGTATTGGTGACTGTTTTCGACTTCACAGTATTACACTATTATATAGGGTTTTGCTGATTTAAAGATGCCCTTTTAAACGTTGCATCTGTCAAGTTATAATGTATATTATTATAGTGTTGCAAGCTCATTCATAGGTTTAAGGATATTTTGTGTATACAAATTTAATGATAAACCTATGTTTTGTAATTGTTAGAAAGCCATGATTGCTTGTGTATAATGTTTTAGTAGCTGATGCGCTCTAAATTGTGTCTCTATTATACCCAGTGTAAGTACATAAGCATCCCTAAGTTTATATCCATTTGAAAAGAAACATTCATACTGCGACAAGTTGAAATGACCAGTATGAAAGGTAAGTGATTTCATGAAGTAGAAATACACTAGTTTATTTGGTTCATATTTATTCGCATGACTTTATGTATAATGTACAATTTTTGTACTTAAATATACAGAGTGTTAACTGTCGATAGTTGTACATATTAAAAGAATCAAAACTCTGGGAAAATTACATACTTTATGTGATCTGGATATATTTCTAAGTAATGAAAACTAAGCTGGAGTTCTCAATTTTGAGTGTAACAAGTTATTTAATCTTGTTTAAGTTGTGTGTGATTAATTGTACTTTTAATTAATCTAAGGTCCTTTACTAATGAATTTAACTCTGATATAAGTAAAGGAGACTTGTATATATCCATATATACAAGTTATAATTTTGAAATATACTGATATTTTTATATTGATGTTAAGTGATCCTGGATGTGTTTTATTGTAATAGAGAAGTCGACACTGTGTGTTTATATAAATTATAAACAAAAATGATTTTAAATTTGGTGAAAATTTATTCGGTCACTTCAAAATTATAGTTAACCACAGTATGAGTGTACGGTTTGAGTGTATGAGTTTACAGTAAACCACAGTATGAGTGAAAATTTTCTTGTATGAGTGTACACTCATACACAGGTAAACCACAGTATGAGTTTACTGTAATTTTATTGTACACTCATACGGTATGAAAACTTTACTGTAATGTTCACTCAAACTGTAATTTTCACTCAAACTACAGTATGAGTTTACTGTAATTTTATTGTGCTCACTCACAACTAGCCAAGATTCTTAATGCCGATGGTGGCTGCAATAATTTTGACCAAATTTAATGTAATGTGCTTGATAAAATAAACATTTAGTTATGTAGATTTGCAAAATCTGTTTAGATATTATTTAATTATTATTTTTTTTCAATATAGGGAACTGTAGGTCGCAAGATCTGCCGAATGGTTCAGAGTATGTACCAACTTATGAAGATAAAAATGGGGATTGGATGCTTGTTGGTGATGTTCCCTGGGAGTAAATTCTTGATTTCATTTTCTACATTAGTTACTACTAGAAGTTCATATAACTTTTCTTCAGGTTTGTATATATATATGTCTAATGTATTTAAATTCACATGATGTTTGTAAAATCTTGCAAGTGTTTAAGGATCATAAAAGGTTCAAAAGCAGTAGGTTTGAGTTAGTATGTTATATGTTTTTTACTTAGCTTTTCATGCTTCATAATGTGACATCAAAACTCATGTGTAGTATCGATAATTATGCGTATTTTCGTACCATGTATCAACAGTGCTCTCCGTTTTCTACTTTGCATTACATGGTTCTAATCGGTTTGAACTTTGAACTGTGGCATTATTTATCGTTTCTACTTCTATGCAATTAATTTGTTTTGTTCTTTACTTTGCAAGAAACCATACACCATCTGCAAGACCTATAGCAAGAAACCATAGAGCAAGTGTTGAGCATGAAGACTATCAAGTGTTAAGAATGAAGACCATTGCAAGACCAGCAACATTGCGAGTAAATCTCAATTTCATTACTTCTAGTTATGTATATTTATGAAAGATGACTTCAAGTCATTTGGATTTTGGAGTCTTGGATAATGGACTTTGTAGTTGTTTTATATACTTGAGATACTTGTATAATATATAAAAAAAATGATGAAAGTTTGAAATTCTAATATATTGTTTGGTTTATGTTTTAAGTTTGCTTGATATCTGCAATTTTGTAGATAATATGTTCTAAAATGAATTCTTTTTTTAATAATATGTACATAATTTGTTCATATATTACAACTTTAAATAATACTTTTAATAAAATATATTACAACAGTTATAAACAGTTGTAATAAATTTTATTACAATGGTGGAAAAAAGTTGTAAAATATACATTTCACAACGGTGTTGCAACAGTGCAAAAACGCTGTAAAAGATTTTAGTCTATTACAACTTCTTAATTGACGACGGTGGCTCCACCGCTGTAAAAAGTATTTTACAACTGTTTTCCACCGTTGTAATATGGTCAATTTGTTGTAGTGTACCCAGTTTAAGTATCTATGTTGTTGTAGAATGGTAATGTATAATTATGCTATTGAACTATGATGATGATGTATTATGATGTGTACTGTGATGTATCAGACTCTATGATGTAATATATTATGTATTTGTGAAATTCCGCTGTGAGATTCTAATGTCTTCTTATTCTTCTATTCTATAAGTTCTATCTTTTCTATCTCATCTTCTAAATTCTTTCAATAATGACACGACTTTCGAGGCATAGAAAATCGCGCCGTTACAGTTGGTATCAGAGCTTAGGATTTTTGAACACCAAGGCTGTGAGTTAGTGCTGAGAGAGCGTATTTTTATAAAAACCATATAGTTTAGGACGACCCTAGCCATTAATTTAGGTTATCCCTAAGACTATTTTCCGAATGAGTATTAACTCTCAAATCGTATATTCAAAAAGTTGACAATGAGTTCTCAAGCATGGCGAGGCCGAGGAGCAAGTAGGTCAACTACGACCAATGGGCACATTGTTAATCAGACCCAAGTGGATACAACTGAAGTAGTCCAAGCTCCAACGCAACCAAACTTCGCTATGATTTGCAAGAACTGCACTACTCTGGGAGGAAAGACTTATAAGGGAACTGGATCACTGGTTGACGTCCAAGCATGGATTCGATCATGTGAGAAGATCTTTAAAGTACTGAAGTTGGATGACGAGTATAAACGTCTCTTAGCTTCATAGAATCTGGGGGGACCTGCAGCTATCTGGTGGGATGCCCAGACTGCAAACACTCCGGAGGAGAACTTTACTTGGGCAATGTTCAAGGAAGCTTTTAAAGCTCAGTATCTGCCAGCAACTGGGATAACAAGGATGTATCGAGATTTCATCGACTTGAAACAAGAAAACATGACTGTCACTAAGTACAAGAACAAGTTCAATGCACTGTCAAGCTTTGGACCATAGTTGGTAAATACCTCACTGAAGAAGAACGAGATGTTCGTGGTCGGACTAAAGAATAGTCTGCAAGGCCGTATGATGGGACATCTGAAAGACCCGTTTGTCTCTCAGGTATGAAGCCCTGGATGCTAAGAACCCAACGACAACAAAGGCTCAGACTGGAGAAGCGAGTGGAGGAAATACCCAGAAAAGGAAGCTTAACCCAGACTGGAAAGACAACAAAAACGAAGGAAGGCCAGTTCAACAGAAAACTGAAAATCATTTCAAGAATGTTCTGTGTCACAATTATAAGCAGAAGGGACACATTGCAAGATTCTGTAAGCAGAAGGGAAACAAGAAACCTTAGCAACTGCAGTAGCAACTGCAGTAGCAACCACAACAACAACAAAGGAAACCTCAGCAACAACAACAACAGCAGTAGAATCAGAGAAATGAGATGGTTTCAACCGTCACCAACCAAGTCACATGGTGAAAGACTGTCCACTGATGAAGAGGGAACCACAGGAAAAGGTTTATGCCATCAAGAATGAACCATCTGCTTCTTAGAATGTGAAGGGGAAGGGAGTGCCGGAAGGTACTCTACAATTTAAAGGAATTTACCTTCGAGTTTTATTTGATACCGGCGCTTCACACAGTTTTATTTCTTCCGAAACCGTAGATCAGTTTAACCTTAAACCAATTATTTCCCCAAATCCAATTTGTGTATCAAATCCCATTTGAGGTAAAACTGAGTTGAAAATGTGTTGTGAGGATATAGCACTGTTATACCTCTCACATTCCTTTCGTTTTGATTTCTATGTCCTAGATTTCAAAAGTTTCAATTTTGTTCTTGGATTGGACTGGCTGAGCGAGTTCCAAGCTAAGATAAAATGTGATAAAAAAAACCATAACCTTGGTAACGAGCCTAGATCGTAAAGCTAGGATACCTTGTGGAAAACCCGGTATTCACACCTGTAGTTTCCTATACGCCCTAGAAGCACCCCAAGAGAACCTTGAAACTTTGGATGTAGTTGGAGAATTCAAAGATATATTCGAGGAAGTCAGAATTTTACCTCCTCATCGGGAGATAGAATTCCGAATCGATTTAATTCTAGGAGCGAGACCGATAGTTCAACAAAAAAGACGTATGGCTCCAAAAGAAGTTTTGGAATTGGAGAAACAAACACGGGATTTGCTGAGTAAAGGCTTAATCCAACCTAGTTTTTCTAGTTGGGTCTCGACGGTAGTTTTTGTAATAAAGACTGATGGGTCGTTACGACTTTGTGTAGACTACAGAGAATTAAATAAAGTAACCATAAAAACAAATATCCTTTACCCCGAATCGATGATCTTTTCGATCAATTGCACGGAGCAACAATATTCTCCCAAATGGACCTAGCAACAGGATTTTACCAATTAAGAATCGCTGAAGATAGCATTCCTTTAACAGCATTTAGAGGCCCGGATTTCTTTTATGAGTGGTTGGTTATGCCATTCGGTCTAACCAACGCACCAGCATTTTTCGTAGATTTGATGAACAGAGTCTTTAGGAAAATTATGAACAATTTCGTTCTAATTTTCATTGACGATATTTTGGTTTATTCAAAAACTGAAGAGGAGCATCATTATCATCTTAGAGTAGTCCTGGAAACTCTAAGAAAAACAATTGAAAGCCAAATTTTCAAAATGTCATTTTTGGAAGTCTGAAGTGAGATTTTTTGGGGCATATTGTAAATAGAATGGAATATCGGTAGACCCAGTCAAAGTTGAAACGTACAACAATGGAAACAACCTCGTACACCAACCGATGTTTGAAGTTTCCTAGGATTAGCAGGATACTATCGAAGATTTATCTAAGATTATTCCAAGATATCGTCTCATCTGACGAAATTAACGAAGAAAGGCCAAAGGTTTATTTGGACTCCGAAGTGTGAAGAATCTTTTCAAGAGTTAAAAGAGCATTTAGCCAAAGCACCAGTGTTAACTGTTCCTGATGGAACAAGCAAATTTAAGGTTTACACTGACGCTTGTGGAGCTGGATTAGGAGCTGTGTTGATGCAGAACCGTCGTGAAATTGCATATGCAAGTAGACAATTAAAGATACACGAGAAGAATTATGCAACTCACGATCTGGAGTTATTGGCCGTTGTTTTTGCATTGAAGATATGGAGGCATTATCTTCTGGGTGGAAAATTCGAGCTTTTTACATATCATAAACCATTAAGGTACCTATTTTCTCAGAAGGATTTAAATTTGAGACAACAACTATGGTTGGAATTTCTTGCATCATATGATTTGGACATCATTTATACGCCCAGAAAAGCAAATGTAGTAGCAGACGCTTTGAGTAGAAATGTGATTATATCCCTATTGGAAGTCACACCGACTCTCCAAGAAAGCATTATGAGTAATCAGAAGAGAGATGCCAAACTGGAGAAGATAATTCAAGGAGTCACGAATGGAAAGGAGTCTGATTTTGAGTTGGATAACCAAGGAGTATTGAGAATAAGTAACAGATTATGTGTTCCAGATATAAATGGGAAAGAAGTTTTGAAAGAATTCCACGCATCAAAATTAAGCATCCATCCAGGAATTCATAAGATGAATAATGACATGAAGAGAGTATTCTGGTGGCCATGAATGAAGAAGGATATCACGACTTTTGTGAATGAATGTCTATGCTGTCAGAAAGTCAAAGGAGATCATTAAAAGACTGCTGGACTATTACAATCATTGGAGATACCCAACTGGAAGTGGGAAATGATATCGATGGATTTCCCAGGACAAGAAGAGGATTTGAAGGAATTTGGGTAATTGTAGATCGGCTAAACCCAACTGGAAGTGGGAAATGATATCGATGGATTTCCCAGGACAAGAAGAGGATTTGAAGGAATTTGGGTAATTGTAGATTGGCTAACAAAAAGTGCGCATTTTATTCCCGTAAAACCAACTCGCACAACAACATCTTTAGCCGAAATTTTCATGAGAGAGATTGTACGACTGCATGGAGTCCCAGCAAGCATTGTAAGTGATAGAGATCCCATCTTTACAAGTAAATTTTGGGAAGCATTGCAAAAGACTTTGGGAACGAGATTGAATTTTAGTACAGCTTACCATCCTCAAATGAACGGGCAGACTGAAAGAGTAAACCAGATATTGGAGGATTTATTAAGAGCGTGTATTCTGGATTTGGGAGGATCATAGGTGGATCATCTACACCTGGTGGAATTCGCTTATAACAATAGTTATCAGGCGAGTATAAGGATGGCACCATATGAAGCACTATATGAAAGACCTTGTAAAGCACCCGCATGTTGGATTGAATCCGAAGACAAATTAGTAATTGGACCAGATATGATCCGAGAAGCAACAGAGAAGGTGGAATTGGTGAAGTTAAGAATGAAAGAAGCTCAAGATCGACAAAAAAGATATGCTGATCAAAGGCGAAGGGATCTTGTATTTGAGATAGGAGATTTGGTATTTGTGAAGATTTCACCAATGAAAGGAGTTGTGAGATTTGGAAAAGCCGGAAAGTTAACTCTGCGTTATGTTGGACCTTTCCGAATTCTGGAGAGAATTGGTTTTCTAGCCTATAGAGTTGAATTACCAGAACATATGGCAGGAATTCACAACGTATTCCATGTATCTCATTTAAGGAAATGTTTACGCGATACGTCCTTAGTTCTATAACCATTTTCTCAGCAAGAGATAGAGATCGAACCAAATTTGATGGTGATTCGACAGCCATTTCATATTATCGATAGAGAGGAAAAACAACTTCGCAACAAAGTGGTAAGTCTGCTGAAGATTCAGTGGAGCGGAAGTCCGAAAGATTGCACGTGGGAAACCGAAAAACATATCAGGAAAATTTATACGGACTTTTCTACATATTAGGTATGTTTTACTGTTTGGTTGTTTGGATGAAATGAAACCTTGGATTTCTTCATTTCTGTGAGCATTGGTATGTGCATTTTTAGATTCATTTCATTAGGACTTATGAACTCTCTTGTTATGATGCTATCATTGACGAGTTCTATTTCTTTATTTACTTTCCAGATGGCACCTTTGATGAAGACTACTGCTAGGAAATGACTGACACCACCACAGATCGAGAGGCTGCAGTCCAAGAGAGCAAGAGTGGGAGACTCAAGATGTTCGGGAGAGATCTCTGAGTGAAGATGAGGGTACTCATAGGACATCATAGGAATCAGACATTGGTAGAGGCAAACTGATGGAGCAAGACGAAGACAGTCGAGGACTTTCAGATGAAGACGACGTATTGATGATAGAGACAGGATTTGGGGGCAGTGGTGGAGATGACGACAACAACAAGGATGAAGACGAGGATGAGGATATGTATATCGATGGAAGAGTACGAGGAAGAGGTTGTCCCAGAGACACCAGTCTTTGCTATGGGAGATCAACCAGAGGAGTTTGTTGACCCAGTGTTAGCGATATGGGCGAGACTCGAGCAGGCTCTTGTAGAGTATCATGCAGTAGGTGGATTTTTAGAGATCTATGGAGATTACGGATATCCCGCGATACAGGTGTATCTACTTCCACCAGTAGAGGTTATTGATATTCCCGATGACGATGAGGAGGAACCAGTTACCGAGGGTATAGTTTGGGGTTTTGAGTTATCATAAGACGACGATGAAGTGGTAGAGGTTGTGAACATCTCGGACGACGAGTGGATTGTGATTGACAGTGACTCGGAGGAGTAGAGTAGAGTGATGTGTGTGGACTATGTATGTATATTATATAGCCTGTAACTTGAATTTGTCAAGTATAGCCTAAGTATGTAGTATGTTATGTATGATTAGTACGAGTATGAAACTACTGTATAATTATAATGTACTAAGTGATTATGATATGAAGTATCATCTTTTGGGAAAATCTTTCTATCTTTCTTACTTTAAATTTCGGGGACGAAATTCTTTTAAGGGGGGTGGACTGTAATGTCCCGACTTTTTTCTAGTTTTTAACAATCATTTTAACAAGGAATTAAAATGAGAAATGCTATTTAAAAACAAAACTAAAGTGATTTTTGATATATATGTGAAAGCAAAAGTATAAATAGAGAAAATAATGTATATACTTATTATATCTTAGGATTTGAAAGTATACTACACTCAAATAGAAACCTTAAGTAATAATACATATAAAAATAAATAGTTCATAGTCTAACAATTTAACAAAGCAAGAATTGAAAAACAAAAAACCTTATGTGTATAACATGAATTACCTATAAGCAAGGGGCATTGTATTTACTTTAAAAATAAAGGAGGACCCTAGAAAAAAACAACAAAATAAGTATGCATGTGGCAATAGATAGTTCAGCCATAACATACATGAACACATAAAAGAAGATGACATATAAAACATTTGATCCTTTTAACCAAAAACAAATATCTTTGAACATGAGACAAAAACAACGCCACATGAAGACAAAACCATTTAATGAAGGATACTAAAAATAGTAAGACTAAGATTACCAAACCATTCCCTAAAAGCACCTAAAGCCTCTCATTTTCAGTTTTGCATGTGCACAACTTGCATGAGAGAAATATCAAGCAAGAAAGAGACAAAGAGAAACCATTTTTATAATGCTTTAAAATCTAGGAAGGATACATGCATTTAATGAAAGCATGCTCAAGCTTCTAGAAGAGATAACCTAGTATAAGTTTATTGGCTATGGAACCTTAATAAAACAAACTTTTCTTGCATAGTTTTTCATATTGGCCGTAGGTAACTAAGAGGTGAGGGGTGAAGCTAAGTATGTTTTACTGTGGAAAACATGTGCAGGAAAATGTATTTTTAATAACTAAGGCTGGCTATAAATACTTCTCAAATCTCTCACATTTTCACTCACAACACAACATTAAGCTCATACTAAATTTCTAAAGATCTTTACTGGAATTTTGGAAAGCATTAAGGTGAAGAAACATTTACTGTATTGCTTAAATTCTTTGATCAGTTTTAAATACTCCGTAGGAATTTATGCTGTGAACATTGTTTACTGTCAACGAGTAATGTCTGATTGCTAGAACACTTTGATTTACATTTATAAAAATTGATATTCCATGTAGAAACAAACTAGTATTGATTACACGAGCTTTGTTGATGATCTAAGCACCTTAGTTAGATTCTGAACTGTGTTCTGTAAAACACAGAGTATTTGATCATGGATTCTCAGAAGAGAATGCCATCAAAACTCCATCCTAGTATTGTAAATACAACTGAATAAAGTGTATATATATTGGTGATTTTAAACAAGAAAACACAGTAATTAATATTTGCAAGAAAAACAGCTTAACAGACTTTCGTAGTAAAACTCTCTGTATACACCAGAATTCAAACCAAGTAGAAATTAGATTTAAACATATAAATTGAAACATATAGGAAAATGGTGATTTTTGGTGGTGGTTTCACGATTTTTAACCTCTTGGATAATGAGATCTACGGGGATGATCAGAATTTGAAAATTGATCAAATTCCGACCATCCAGGCCATCAGAAGCCGTACGGTTGAGAGGAGAGCTTCATCCAGGGTAGGAGTCTCTAGGAAAAATGTAAAGTGATTTTTCTAGTGTATGGATTTCAAGAATGAAGTGGATTTTCGGTTTTTGTCTGTTTTTGGGTGCGCGGGATTGGGAGGCGTCGGGTGGGACCCTCAGTTGATCGAGTGGGTTGGAACTCGGAGGGGAGGAGCTGGCATGGTCGGGGAGTTGAGCGGAGGAGGTGCAGGCATTTCCGGTGGACCGAGGGAGGCAAACGAGGCAAAGTCTCTGATGAACCCATATGAAAAAAGAAAATCAAAACAATGAAAACACTGTACATTCGCTGATGATCGGATCAGGGGGCATCAACGAAGTTCGGAGGAGGAGGGTGATGTGTTGGAGCGGTCGGCGGAAAGTGGCTACGGTGGGTGTGCATGTGCACGGTGGGGGCAATGTACATCACAGTGAGGAAGGAGATAGAGTACTGTGTGGCGCACGAGAATTTGAGGGTGAACGATGGTTGTGGCAAGGTATATGTGGAGGCTTGGTACTGGTACTTTGGCAAAGTACCAGGGTGTTGGGCAATGGAGCGGCGCATGGGGAAATGAAGTGATCGGTCGTGCGCTGAGGAGTGTGGTACTTTAGGAGTGGTACTTCCGATTTAAATTTGGCAAAGTGCCAGGGTAGTTGGCAAATGGAGCGGCGCATGGGGAAACTGATGGGAGCTGCGTGCGCAGAGGTGTCTGGCATTTTGGAAAATGGTACTTATGATATTCAAAAGTGGTACTTTGCAAATTCATGCGGAGCAGGTGATTTTCGAAGTGAGCGGCAGTCGTGGCAAGGATTTTTCGAGCCGGATAACTGGTACTTTAGCAGAAACTGGTACTTTGGTAAATCTGAACGATATTTTAAATTTAAACAGTTTTAAATTTAAAAGTTGAAAATAAATAAAATTTAGGAATAAATTAATTAATTAAATAAAAAGAGAATTTTTATTTTATTAGTCGAAGGCAAGTGGAAAGAAGAAGCAGGAGATCAAAACGAAAAATTCGACTGTAGAAGTTCGATCAGTTTTGAATTTTAAACAACAAGCGAATAATTAATTTAAATTACTTAGGATTAATTAAACATAATGGGATAATTTAAAAAGGAAAGTAGAGTATGAAACATCGTCTGAACAGCGATGGTAAAGAAAGGAAAAATGCCGTGTGCGACGCATGTGCATCATTTACTTATTTCCAAATAATGATCAAAACTAAACAGAATACTGTATGAAACGCATACACCTTAACTGATTTATTTTAAAAAGATAATTGAATTATTATGATATGAACCAGGTAAACAAATACTGTTTGTTTAATGGTAAATAATGTGTAAACCGAATTATAATCAGATTAAGCATATAACTATGTATCGACTATAAAAGATATTTTGTACATCGATTCGAAGAGTCCAGAATAAATATTCCACTTTGACTCGAAGTATACGATGCATGTCAGAATACCGAAGACGATGATGTGCAAGAGAGATTTTAAACAATATCTTTCGTCTTTTCAGTCCCAGGACAAACCCGAATGGACGAGTGTCTGACAACATATATCAGTTAGATCCTACACATCGAATTTACTTAAGTATATTACGTTGGTAGCGGAGAAGTTCGTTTCTCTTAGCTTTATTACCCGTAATATATTTGGATAATCGAATGAGTGTTTCTGACGGATAGGACGATGTGGCATTTAAAGTAATTGAGAAAATGAATCTGTCAGAAGAGAAACGTGACCTCAAAAACTTCACAACCCGGAAGTAACAAAAGTTGGGCTAGACAGCATGGATAGTTGTGTCATACCCAAGCGGGGTATATTATCACCATCTAGAGGACTTCCATATTTAACTTCTTAATTCTCTTTCGCTGCTGTAGCATTCAGAAATGGTAAATCGAGCTCAACCGTAGGAGTGATAATATATTTGTTACACTCAAGCTAAATGAGTGGACGATCATGTGTGGCCGGGTTACAAGACGTTCTTGTTGAACCCCAGTGTATCGTCTCTAGAATACACTGATCGGTGGGTGCTTCCATACCCTGTCTGTTGGAATCCAATCTCCAATGCGTGCTCTGCGATTTTAGATTTGTATACTATATACGTGAACATGAGATGCAAGCGTTTCACTAAATAACTATCTATTTGGTAAAAACTGTCATAATATCAAACGTTTTGATATAAAAAACTTGGTAATTATCCATATGCTTGTTATGGTTTGGCCTAATGATTTCTAAAGTAAATAAATCGATCAACATGAAACCTTATTACTTATTTCCCTGTTTACATCTTTTAACTATGTTTCCTCACACCAGTCCCCTGACTGACCCTGAGTTTATTTTCTGTGTTTCCTAAACTCTTGTGTACTCATAATATTTATTATGAGTAGACAAGTAAATTCAGGTAGACAAGTGGAACCTGTTGCAATACAAGTTCAAGACCCTAGTAGCATATCTATTTTAATTACCCAATTTAAGTATCTATGTTGTTGTAGTATGGTAATGTATAATTATGTTGTTGAACTATGATGTTGATGTATTATGATGTGTACTGTGATGTATCAGACTCTATGATGTAATATATTATGTATTTGTGAAATTCCGCTGTGAGATTCTGATGTCTTCTTATTCTTCTATTCTATAAGTTCTTTCTTTTCTATCTCATCTTCTAAATTCTTTCAATAATGACACCACTTTCGAGGCATCGAAAATCACGCCGTTACATAAATAATATTGCATTGGGTATTATTTTGTCATTTTTACAGATCTGCAAATCAATCCTCATGCACTCTTAAAAGCAAAGATATTGCGAAGGTAGAGGATCAATTTTCCATATTTATGAAGACTTGCAATGAAAATTTCACTTTAAGACGCTTTTGGAGTCTAATATATGTTCATATTTGTTTGGAAGAATAAATCATATGCAATCTTATGTCCAATCAATTAGCCACATGCTAGAAGAGGAATATAAGGGACATTTTTCTCAAGATATTCACCAGATATTCTCAGATAACCTCAAGATTATTTCCTAAAAACACAGTCAAGAGAAGGGCATGAGATATGATAGAATAACTCTTGGGTAAAGAGGACCATATTTTCAAATATTTGATTAGGGTTAGGATTGGTCAATCTCACATATAAATACATGTTATATCCATTGTAAAAGAATGTACCTTTTTGTGTCATTTCTCTTCTCCATTAATTCAGTTTTAATTTTCCTTTATTTTTCTGCAATTTTATTTTCAAGCAACTTGTGTCGTCTATAAAATCAGATTTGGTAGAGCACAAGTTGTCTTATAATTTTCTTTAGTAATTGATCGTTTGATTAGTTTCAGCGGTAATCCTAATTTTACTTTCCGCTTGTTATTTATATTCTGCAATTTTAATTTCTACATTTTATTCTGCTTTCCTAGGTAGTATTGAATTTAATATAGATTTGATTAGATTCGAATCTGTAGTGAATTCAGTAGTATTTTACTTTCTCTTTCTATTTTAATTGATAATTATGATTTGGTCGTCTGTTTAATTAGATTTGTTCTGAACCAAATTGCAATTTCAATTTTTATTGTTTTCAAACCAGAATCTCCAAAGTCGTCTAACTCGCCCACGAGATTATATAAATAATAAAATTTAAATTTTATCCCTGTGGTTGACCTGCATACTACACACATGTGCGCTTACAGTAATTTATTTCAAGATTTGCGCTTTATTCATACAAAAGTGTCAAACAAATTTTTGGCGCTATTGCCGGGGGGACAATAATTAAATTTTATTGTTTATTTAATTTGCGATTCATGTTAAAAAAATTATTAAAAAAAATCTTGATTGAGTATTAAAACATTGATAAAACAATCTTCTAATTATGAGGAAAAAAAGAAAAAGAATAACTTGCCACTTTTCATTGATACTTTGCCTTTTTTAAGTCCTTTTCATTTTTTCCCTTCTCTTTTTACATTGCTTACAATATGATTTCTTTACAACTCCCAAAAAAATACAAATTTTCTTTTTGCAATTTGTTTCTTCTTTTTGCCTTACAATTTCTTTTTTTCATCTCTGCAACCACTACCATCTTCATCCACGAAGAACCTTTCACCACACTTACCCTTCAGCGGTCAACGCTTACCCATTAACGATCAGTCGATACAACCTAACTTCCTCTCATCAACATCAACCTACAACTCACCCGAGACTATCCTCAAGAACACCAGCACCTCTAATCTAAAGAAAAACACAAACATCATAACCACAATCTTCTTCCACAACCTGTTCTTCATCACAAGAACATCAACTCAGCTGACCACATCCAAAAACCACAAAAAACCCAA
Source organism: Allium sativum (assembly GCA_030737875.1). NCBI lineage: Eukaryota > Viridiplantae > Streptophyta > Magnoliopsida > Asparagales > Amaryllidaceae > Allium > Allium sativum. The sequence continues at coordinate 123,581,707 of CM060912.1, read as the reverse complement.
CAACTCGTAAACTTCGTTTGCACACCATGAGCCAACCTTGTACAATTGCCATTGCAATTGCCTGCGATCTCACTTTCAAACCCACAACCACCTATCTCAGATCACCATCCCACAACATCTTCAACGTCGAACTCATTAATCCCCACCATATTCATAACTCACAACCATCACAAACAACGTCATTTCACATCCAAACTACCCCCGTCCATCGATCATCTCACCAGTATCACACAACCACAAATATCCATACCAACCTCATCAATTTCAGAACCGCATCCACAAAACCATAACTAGAATTCGCAACTCCTGAACCCGATTTGAAAACCCTAGATTCACCATATGTTGAAACCCAAAAAGAATCTGATATGAACTAGATCGAATCTGTATCAATTTTGAAAGAAAAAAAGATTCGGGGATTGTTTCTTGAAATGAGGGAGGCATGATTACTATTTGGTTTCTTCACTTGAGTTTTTTGTTTTTATTCTTGCGTGGTGGTGAGAAACAAGTACATGAGCTTTTCTTTGTATTGGGTACTTTAGTGGTCCTTGTAGTGGTGCGTAAGTTATAGTTTTTTTGTTCTTTTATTTTGTTTTTGCCAGGCTTAGTTTTTATTTTTGTTGAGTTATGCTTCTTTGCATAAGTTTAGTTTGCTCATTCTAATTTAGTCTAGCTAGTTCTATTTTTTTAGTTTAGTTTTTTCTTTTCATTCATTCCAATTTAGTTTTCATTTTTTTGTTTGTTTGTTTCAATTTGCTTTTCTTCAAAAAAAAACTAAAAATCAAAAGCAAAAGAAGAATTCAAGCAATCAAACATGGAATACAAAGGCCAAGCAATTTGCAAACAGTGGTATTTTAATCACTAACGCCACTTAACTGCTTCGAACAGACTGCCATACCCCAGTGCAAAAACAATTTCTAAACTCTACAGGTGCTCTACTGCTAAAAAAAATATAAAAATTGCTTGTGAAATATTTCTGCAAGGGCATCGATTTACTTGTACAATTTTAATTTCTGCAATTATTATTATTTGATCGTTGTGTTGGCTGAAATTTCTAAATCAGTTTGGATAGAAATGAATTTCCGTAACTAAAGTCAGTCGTCACTCTCGCATTTGATTTGATTTGCAAAATATTTAACTACAAGAGTGTATTTTGTGAAATTGATTCTCTTAAGTGTTTGATCGCGGATATATAGTAGTTCAATTTTTTGAACTATTAGCAAAAGAGGTTGCATACTACCCGTAAAACATAGGCCGTATCCCTTAGTATTTATACTATACGTGAACGACTATAAGACCCTCTTTCCCCTTCAAATCAAGATTATCAACTAAAAAGATATACTTGAGTACGTTATTTATTTTGAATAAGAGCTAATTGTGTCAACCTTATGTCTAGGTTTTTCTTTGTTTGCATTTGATAACGATGAATGAAAAAAGTGTTAGCCACCATAATTCTCCTAGGGGTTCTAAATCGAATGGTAGAGGATAGACCTTTATCTCTTCAAGATCAATGTTAACCAAATAGGACTGTTCAACCTTTTGTCATAGTATTTCCACCAACTAAGGGAAACAACTTTGAGCATAAACATTCTTTTATTCAAGGGGTTCCAAAATTTACTAGTTCTGAAAGTGCTTATGAATTTCTAAGTGAACTTGAATTGTATGCATCCACAACCAAAATGCAACAATTATCTAATGAATAAATCAAGCTAAGGCTAATTTCATTCGCACCACTTAAAACGCTAAAAGATGGCTAAATTCTCTTCCAAAACATTTCATAAGAAGTTGGGATGAATTTGTCACTGTGTTATTAAAAAACCTTTTCCCCATTCCATAAAACTTTAAAAATATGAACTGAAATAAATCAGTTCTCTCAAAACAAGGGGGAAACTTTTTTAAAATACTTTGAGAGATTCAACCAACTTTTGCATAGTTGTCCTTATCATGCAATCCCAAAACATCACTTATGTCAAATTGCATATAAAGGCTTAAACTATCAAACTAGAACACAACTCAAATCAATGTGTGGGGGAGAATTTATGTCTAAAAGGCTGATGAAGCTTGGGATTTCTTAGAAAACTATTTTGAAAAGGAAATGCAATGGGAGTCAATTCGTGTTCCCATCTGTGCTTCTACTAAAGGAGTGCATGTCGTGGATCCAATTATATTTCCTTATAAATTCAGTCTCCTCAAATCGGAGAAGGACTACCCCATTTTTACCCCCAAGACCAAGTCAATGTCATAACTCAAAATAGTCCTCAAACTTCCCAAGTTCCACCTCAATCCAAGCCTTCTAGTCAAACATATAGGCATTCTAACTTTCAATCGTCAACTCAGTCTCCTTTATCTTTTGAACCTTCAAAGGAAATTATTGGATTAGAGAAACAAATAAATAGTCAAGATGCTAAACTCGAAAAAAAGATGAATATGATGAAGAACTAATGAAAAATGACGAGAAAGGAAAATTGCCTAGTCAACCCGAGGTAAATCTAAAATATAACTCTCGTACTTTGAATTCTTGGGAGGACGAAAACTATAATTCTGTAAATGTTGTCACCACCCTTAGATCCAGAAAAATGATTGAAAACAATGTTGGCCCGACAACCATTCAATTTCGATCCCAATTGAAAAGCTTGACACTCTTCTGATGGCAACTAAAGCTAATTCTTCTGAACCTTTCAAATCTTCATCTTCTTCGAATGTTGGAAATCCCAACATCTCTTCTTCTAATGTCGGCAAACCTGACAACACGTCTTCCTCTAATGTTAGCAATATCAACACCCCATCTTCTATACCTTTACCTCCTTCACTTCCCTTGTCGATACCTTCTTCTTCGAATGACTAAATCACTGATAGAGTCTATAAACTAGTTGCTCCTTATCCTCATAGACTTAACAATAAGAAGAAGGATGCAAACTTCAAAAAAATTCTTGAAATCTTCAAACAAGTTAGCATCAATATTCCACTCTTGGACACCATCTAACATATTCCTCAATATGCCAACTGTCTCAAAGAGCTACGCTTCCGAAAATGAGCCCACTAATGTTCCTAAAACAGCCTTCTTGACTGTGAATACTAGTCTGTTTTCTCAAGTCCTTCACCAATCAAGTATAAGGACCTTGGTTGTCCTACAACCGATTGTAAAATAGGAAATATTCACATTAGTCATGCCTTACTTGATCTTGGTGCAAGTGTCAATCTTCTTCCTTACACTGTTTATCTACAACTTGGACTACGGAAATTGAAACTTATGAACATCATGATCCAACTGGCCGATCGATCGATTAAAAAGCCATTGGGTATAATTGAAGATGTTTTAATCCAAACTGAACATTTCTATTTCCTCGTGGATTTCAAAGTCCTAGAAACCAAGCCTATTTTGAATCTTGATAGTCAAATTCCATTGCTTTTGTGTCTTCCCTTCTTAGCCACCTCGGATGCTATCATAAATAGTATGAGCGACCAACTTCGACTATCGTTTGGGCACTTAACGATTGAACTGAATATTTTTTTCATTAATCAAAAGAGATCGAAATAGGAGAAGTTGACATAATAGAAACAGTTTTAGGTGATGCATTTGATTTATCTCCTCAGAAAACTTCACTTTCCTCAATAGATGTGTCCACTATATCTTTTGAAGAATTATTTGAAGATGAGCTTAAATTTTTAAATGATGAGAATGAATCCAGTGAATGGCTTGAAGACAACCTTAATTCTATATCATCAAAAGAAATTGTGGTTAAACACTCAAGTTTATGGGATTATAACAATCTACAATTGAATGATATAAATCATTGGCACGAAAAAAATTCATAGGAAGCATTTTGATTTCAGAATTCACTAACATGCCTATTGTACCTTACAAATTTGATAAGAAATCATTATGCATCACCTTCGATAGAGGCAAGTGTGGGGGAAAGGTAGCATCATTCATCACATAACATTCATCATCCTCATAAACTTTATATTGTATATGATATGCATTCACATATAGTTGTTAAATTGCATTTCATTTACAAATCATTCTGCATTTAATCCATCTTTGGGTTCTATCTTTCACATTTAGGAAACGTGCTTATTGTGTGGGCATTGTTTTGACCAAGTGTGGGAGGTAGAATGCATCGCATTCTTTTTATTCTTCGTTATTTTTTTATTTTTATTTTCATGCATTTAGATAGGACCATTATACATTTTAGGTTGTAGTAACATGCCATATTTTTATTTGGAAATACGACTCATTTTAGATTGGTGCAACAAAGCAAGTTAACAAATTTTTTGGTCAGTGGATTGTGATTTTTTCTTCTTTCCACTAAGATTGAATAAGAAATGCAATGAAAAAATAAAGTACTGGCGATAATAGTGTAACCAATATATAGGGAGATTCTTAGGTGATGACCATGAAGTCTATTCTAAATTGTAGTCTTTGTTTAATGAGTGGAGGACTTAAAGTACACGTATTTGCTTTTTGAGTCTTTAAAACTAGTTGTGTTAAGCTGAATTCGCATAACTCTCTCTTCTTCTTATGTTTAATAATAACATTAATCCAAGGTATCCAATTGCTAGTAAATCTAGCGTCGGTGTGCAAACCCGCCAAGCTCTGTCTTAATTCTCACGTCAGTCCATGAGGTAGTGCATGGGTGGTATATCTTGGTATCATTTTATAAGTTGGATGCCTAAGGATTACCGACATCTTATTGACAAAGTCAGCGTCGGTCTACACAAGAAGCCAAGCTCTATCCCAACTCTCGTGTAAGCCCGATTGGTAGTGCATGGGTGGTATACCTTGGTCTTTTCAGTTAGGGGTTTATAATTAATTATAAATTTTAATTTTTTTATAGAGATAGAGAATAAGTAATGAATCCCAAACACTTCCTGACCTTATTGATTTGACTAGTCATAAGTAAGGAAATGAAAATACCATTTTGCAAACTGTGACAAACAAACTAAGAATTTATTTCATAGTTGGACTATTTATTCACCGAACCAACTGGACAAACTAGAATTTAATGTATGAAAACTTGAATTATGTTGAAAATTTGTGATGAGTTGAGGAACCAAAAATTTATATAGATTGATTTCGAATTGTATACTGCTATGTTTCAACTTTTCTGAAATAAGTCGTGTTTTAATTTTTGTTTTCATTTGCATATGTCTAGCATTCATGTAGTTGCATTAGAACCAAAGCGTACTGCATTTGGATTTTGTGTGTAATATCTGATGAAAATCTTCTTGAGACGCCACTCATCCTACTAGGAACATCAAGAGGTTTAATGGCTTGTTGCATATGCTCGATGCAATCTTGTTTCCCACGAAAGTGTGACCTACCTAATTTAGTTTTTCATTTCTGTTTTACTCACGGATTAAGAGTAAAAGATAATTGTGGGGGTATTGATTCTGCATTGCATTTTTTTGTTTTTCATTATTTTTTCTTTTCATTTTCATGCATTTAGATGGGACCATCATACATTTTAGGTCGTAGTAACATGCCTTTTTTTAGGAAAAACGACTCATTTTAGATTGGTACAACGAAGCAAGTTTACAATTTTTTTGGTCAGTTGATAGTAAATTTTTCTCTCAATTAGGATCAACTAAGAAATATAATGAAAAGTTGAATTACGAGCAATAATAGTGTAACTAGTATATGGGGAGATTTTTAGGTGATGTCCATGAAGTCTATTCTAAATTGTAGTCTTTGTTTAATGAGTGGAGGACTTAAAGTACATGTATTGGCTTTTTGATTCTTTAAAACTAAGTTGTATTTAATTGAATTCGTGTAACTCTATCTTCTTCTTATGTTTAATAATAATAGTAATCCATGGATATCCAACATTGCTAGTAAATCTAGCATTGGTGTGCAAACCCGCTAAGATTTGTCCCAATTCTCACGTCAGCCCGTGAGGCAATGCATGGGTTGTATATTTTGGTCTCATTTTATGAGTTGGACACATAAGGATTGCCTACATCTTGTTGACAAAGTAAGCGTCGGTCTGCACAACTCGCCAAGCTCTGTCCCAACTCTCACGTAGACCGCGAGGCAGTGCATGGATGGTATACCTTGGTCTTTTTAGATAGGTGTGTGTAGTTAGTTATACACAAGCACTTCTTGACTTTATTGATTTGACTGTCGTACACAAGTAAATAAAAATACCACTTTGCATACTATGACAAGCAAACTAAGAATTTATTTCATGGTTGCACTATGTTATTAACCGAACCAACTGGCCAAACTAGAAATTAACGTATGAAAACTTGAATTATGTTGAAAATTTGAGACGAGTTAAGGAACCAAAAATTACTATAGATTGATTTTGAATTGTATACTAATGTGTTGCAACTTTTTTGGAACAAGTCGTGTTTTCATTTGCATACGTCCGTTGCATTCATGTAGTTGCATTAGAACCAAGCATACTGCATTTGGATTTTGTGGGTAGTATCTGCTGAAAACCCTCACAAGACAACACTCGTCCTACTAGGGACACCTAGAGGGTTATCGGCTTGTTGCATACGCTCAATGCAATTGTGTTTCCTATGAAAGTGTGACCTACCTAGTTTAGTTTTTCGTTTATGTTTTACTCGAGGATGAGTAAAAGTTAAGTGTAGCGGTATTTGATAAACAATATACTGGCCCCTATATAATAGTAGAAGCTCAATATATTAGCACCAACAACATATGCAGCCTAAGACGTAAGTCTTATTGTATTAAGAATCGTCAAATGAAGGGGATATACCTAATATCTTTTAGGTACACTTCAACCTCCACTCAAATTTGAGTTCTTTTTCTTTATCATAAGGTTATTTCCCACCAACGAATAATAGGTATCTATTTTTTCCAAATTAATGACGAGATTTATTATCGTTTCTCGCATGTCTTGCGAAAGTCAGAGTGTTCACGAATTCTCCCAATTTGTGACCTACCATACGATTTGTTATATAAATAGGTAAATCTTCCTTTCGATTATAAATAGCGATTGTATGATCAATCATTTTAGGTATAATGGTAGATGCCCGAGATTAAGTTACTATTATTTTTTTCTCCTCCCTTCCTCATGTTTAGTTTTTCAAATTTTCTTGATAAATGATTAGCTACAAAAGGTTTTTTTGCGAAGGGGGCACAGTAAATTTTTATCTTGTCACTTAGGTAAATGCACTGAACGAGCAACAAACGTAGGCAATAGTGACCGTAGAGGTGGGACATGCTAGCTAGCAAGCATTTTCAGGCCACACTATCTAGCTAGCGTACTCTTTTGCTCTGCTATCAATGAAACCGAAAGAAAAAACTATGTCCTTTCGTATAGAACGAAACCATGTATAACCCTTATTCCATACTAGGAAGAATGGAAGGAAATCATTCGTTAACACTTCTTTCTGATATCCAATGCCGCTAGTATAACTTACTCTCTCTTTCATTTTATAGGAGTAAAAAAGAGAACTATAAGAAAATAGCATTTCTATTGATTCGTCCCTAAGACTGGACTTCTCTTATGTTGATTTTGAATTCTCCGTCGCCCTGTTAATATCAAAGTTCTCAAGGTTTAACAACCCAAATTTTTGACCAGTTTTCGCTGATAATTAAACCAACTTAAACCGTTCTTAAAGATGGACTGTTAGAGGTACTTACACGTTTGCACAAAATAAAAGAACTTTTCCATTATCATTACAACAATATTACATCAAAGTACAACATAGGCTTAGCAGAAAGAAATACAAATAGGCCTTCAGCGGAAGAAGTAAAATCCAAAGCATAACTCTAGCCGCAAACCAGAATCCCGCTCTGAGGACTAAATCTGCAAACCAAACTGCTAGTTGCCCATGTAAAAATAATGGGCACCCAGAGTTTAAGTGTGGGAACAATAAATTACAGGACAGTCATGGGACTGGTGCGAGAACTCCAAGCTGTTGTTTTTAGGGTTTATTTTAAAGTTAGGTAATTCACTGGACCACGCCACTGACGCAGAACGGGTTTACTTCATGTGAATACCAGTGCATAGAAATTCGCAATGACTTTTAGAAAAATGAAACTAATATAAGGTCTTGCGGCACACACACAATGCAAATGCACACATGGACGAGGTTTCTTCTTATGATAGTCAAAAAATGCCTTTGATACATGAAAATCATTTTTCATATTATTATTAGTGCATAGTATGAAAACCTTTCGAAAGTAAATGTATTAAACTCACCAGCATAAGTACCATATACTAACATACTAGTATACAACTAAAACCGTACGGGCTCGTAGTGGAGGTTGGGTTTCCAACAAATGACCAGGAAAACAAACTTACTGAACCAAATTTTGAACACCTCTAGAGGGATGTCCGAGGATCAACAGTGATGCTCCTCATGCCAATATAAGGTCGGGTTGCCTTTGTAACTAGGTAACTTAGAATACACCTGAGTATGTCATCTCCCGGTCGTTACCGACCTTTTCGAGCGCGCACCAACAACAACCACAAAAGTAGATGTTTTCCATATAGGTTAATACCTAGCTCTATACCATGGTACACCTTTTATCTAGAAGGAGACAACACCCCATAACCCTGCTGTATTTCTTCCTGTTTTGGCCATTTACTGGGGTGTGAGGCTTGCCGAGGTCACGATATACACAAAATTACGCTTCAATAAGGCATGCTTTGATCATCAATAGCTCATCACATAACTTAAGTATGCCACATTGTCCACTTACAACGCATCACTGGTTTTTATCAATATATAACCACTAAGCTCATACATCATAGAGAGAGTGTTAAGCTAAGAAAATAAATTATCTGCCACCAAGCAGATATATATTAATAAAGATCAGTGCTACGTAGTCAATTACAATGTCAGACACATAATCCATAAAGGTTCGTTCTAGGTCTGAACAAAACCAGAAATCTGGAATTCCTTCACATACGTTTGGACTTCTTGCTACTTATATGATATAATATCCATCTGCAAATGGAAGCTACCCGTTTGAGACATTCAGCAAGTCGTCCTTATGATATGAAGGGTCCCGGTCTTCAATACCTTCTTTAATATCTTCAATTGCTTCAAAACGTCGTAATATTACATGGAATGGCTTTCAAACATAAATCTAATCCTAGTCTTTCCAAATAATAAGTGTAATAAAAAAAACACAATTATGGATCATACAAGTTTTCAACTAAATCTCCTTCTACCTTGGATTTGTTAATCAAAACTTCTTTAAACCCATTCTAGAATTATCTTTAACAAAAATTCATATTTCAACTTTACTCCTTTAAAATGCACCCTTTAAATCAAAGATAATATAGACTTAAAACCTTAATTTACTTTCCGTATGATAACTCTTTATCCAAATTCAGTTTCCTCTGAAAAACCTTAATCCATGTTTCATAATTTCATTCATATTTTCCATTTAAAATGATTTCCCAACCTTCAATTCTTTTAATCTTAATTAAAAGTTTTAAATCTTTCCATATTTCTTGCTTTTAATTTCCTCAAATCAAAGGTTCGATTATATTCCCAATTATGATATAAATTTCCACAACTCAATCTTGTCAGGTTTCAAGAATGATATTATTGAAAATATCATTCACGATAAAATCCAAATTAATCGATGTTGAACATAAGTTACACAGAAATTGTATCTACTTGTATTCGATATCAATTCTCAAAATCAATGAATACTATAAGAGGAATAACGATAATAATATTTTTCAAATTCTTCAAATAGTATACATTTACACTACGGAATTTCATATCAAATAACTAAAGATTATTTCTATCCAATTTATCCCAAACAAATTGGGAAATCCTTATCTTAGTTTGAAAATTTATCAAACCCCTGATATTGGATCTTGATAGAAATACCATCAATTTATCCTCAATATCATTCTTTGTATCCAACTCATACTATAAGCAGAATAATGGTAAACTACCTTCTAAATTTCTCGTATAGTAAGAGTCATCATCTACCGAATTAATATCAAACATCCGAAGATTTATCTCCAACCATATCCAATTATTTAAAATCAGAAAACCTGTTTTAATATTAAATAAATCAATTTAAATTCCATAAAAATATTTTTAATACTTTTAAACCTTTGAAAACCTTTCATAATCGTTTAAAAATGAATATTTATAATTCAGAAAACAATTTATAGGTTAAAACTTCCAAAGCCTATTGTTTCCACAAGAAGTGTTACAGTAGCGTTTCAAAAGCGCTACAAAAGTGTTTCAAAACAGTTATCTAAACTAGTTTGATCAAAATATCGTTTATCTTAGCCAAAACTTAAAATTTCTAATTCAAAACACTTTTAAAAAATTTGTAATGATTTTACAAAAAATTCCATATTTTTAAAATATTAAAAATAGCTGTTTACAGTTATTGTTGGCGAACTGCACTTACAACATCCTTTTCCAAAACGGTTTTAAACATAACTTTAAAACAATAAGTCGAAATTAAAAACTACTTTCTCTCATTTGAAAGCCCTTATTAACCGAAATAAAAAAAATTTCGTTTTGTGGAAATTCGATTTAAATTGCAAAAGTTATAAGCGTTTAAAGTTTGCAACTAAAATACGCGAACTACCGCTGTGCGACAAGCTCTATTTAGGCCGTAATATAATTTCATATAAAAATTATTCCAAACTACTTCAAAATATTTTAAAAAACCAATATATACTTATATAAACCATTTTCTAGATATTTTCTAGATAGGAAAACCGAACTTCACATTTTCAAAACAAAACCGTTTTCAACGATTTATGACAAAACCTTGTTTTATCGTCAAAACCCGTTTAAACAAAACATTTCCTTTTACCAAGACTATTCGTATACATTTCTATTCCATTTTCACATTATTTCAAATCTCAATTTTGAAAATAAATTTCAAATTCCAATTTCAATAATAATATTGCTTCCAATTACGAAAGAAGATTTGCCAATCACCACTGCAATACCATAATTACTGTGTCATAGTGTGTCCGAAACAACATCAACAACCATTATAAATATTCATAACAACTATCATCAACATTATTAAATAAACAATAATTTTGCACAAGTGTTATAACAGTTACGCTTAATAGTGTGTGTGTGTGGTCTAAACTACGCAACCATCATCCATCACAAAACAATTATCAACCATTAACATTCATAACCGGTTTAAGTTAACTACCCGAATTATTACTAATTAATCTTTACTAATTAGTGCAAATTAGCCAGTGTATAAATTTAACTAGTTCTCGCCAACATAGCTTTCCCATCTTCACAATAGGCAAGCCTAGTTGACTGCGAACGAACCGTCAGACAATATTTCGACGCACAGTCTTCTTTGCCAATATATATGATGTATATTAATATCTCTCTTTTTATAATAGGAGAGAAGGAAAGAGGGGATCTTAGCTGAACCAAGGAGGAGGTGGTGTTGGTCGAGCTAGGCCAAGAAAAGAGGGAGAGGGAAGGAAACCATGGCCAAAACCTTAGGAGAAAGGAGGGAAGAATGGAAAAGAATGAAGTGTGATGAGAAGAGAGGGTTTAGGTAGGTATTTATAGGATGTGCCATGCATGTTGACACATGTCTTACATGCAGTGCTTCTTAACATGCATGCTGTCATCTTATGGGACACTTGTCTCTCATGCATACTTAAGTCCATGCATGTAGAGAAGTGTCCTAGACACTTGTTAAAACATGGAGGGTTGTATTTTTGATAGCGTTTCCCACCAAATGCTACATATAACACTTAAACAAATGCTACAATATCATTTTGTTCATTATTTAGCTTAGAAATTTAAACACAAATGCTACCGAATAATTGTCCAACAAACGACGACAAACACAATAAATTCCGACAAATCTTCCTTCTAAATTAAATAATAATTTGGGTTTGATGATCGTTACGTAAGAAATTTATTTTGACAAAAAGATAATATAAAAATAATAGTTTTACAAACATGAATTTGACAAATTTATTATAACAAACTGACAAATTTGTAGTAACTAAAGTTTGACAAATCCTTATTAAAATTATACGGCTATATTTTGACAAAATGAAATATTTATTTTCATCAATTATATAAGCTTAAATCAAATTCATATTTAAATCAAATTAAATTCATTTTATATCCAGAAAATTCAAATTATATCCTAAAAAATTAGTTTTAAATTAGTAAAAAATCTAGATCGTCACACTCACCCCTCCTTAAAACTTTTCGTCCTCGAAAAGGAAACGGGGTTAGAAAAGTTTTTCTCTTCTTTATATTCTTTCCAACTCAAGATTAAAAATTCTTTATACCAAAACTCCCGTCCTCATAATGGAAATGCCAGGTAGAATATTCTTACACACATAGTTCTAGGTAACCATAATGACTTCCAATTACTTGTTATATACGACTCATCGTCTAGTGGGTCAATTGCTTAATATTCAACGATTGACATCCCTCTAATAAACAAGAAAATTTAGAGTTATAAACCATTTTCTTAGGTCCTATCTTGCTAATCATTCCAAATGTAAAGTTTGTGAAACTTATTCCCTTTCAGTTCGCCTAACATTACTATTAACCTTTACACAAAAACTCGATTATCTCATAACTCAGCTTGTCTAAATGCTTTAGTTTAGATAATTTCTTCTTTCTAATTATTCCAGCTTACCGAATATACCTCAATAAAATTGTGAAACTTTTTTACAGGTGTTCGTATTACTTAAGTTTTATTTTTACCTAATAGGTTTCGATCCTGGAACTTGTGGGTTATGGGCTTAAAATATTTTCTTTGCCTACTTCAAAATTGATTGACTGTCCAAAACCGCCGAAATTTCTGATCCTTAACCAAATATTTAAGGAAATTTACAACCGTTATTTCTAATGATTCTTTAGTTGTCGACTCCTTCGGTTATTCAATCTTTGATCTAACCATATTATTTTTCAAACCTTTCCTAACAATAAGGGAATATTTGCTGGAAAAATTAGATTACTTCATAATGACTTATCCCTTTTAATTTCAAAATTACTATTATCCTTACAATTTTAAGCAAACTTTATATCTTAATGTGAATTCTACTGTATTTTAATCCAAAACTTGATTCATATTACATAAAAAGGCGCTCTCTCAAACATAATACTCCAGATTCTCTTCTAGGGCATTCCTAACCCTATCTCTAATGAGATATTATAACTCTGATGAGTCCTTCCCCTTTTTTCAAATATGTCGTATCCCATAGCTTTGTACAAACTAAAGCTCTGATACGAATTTGTAACGGTCTGGTGTTTTTCAACCATCAGACAGCGGTTATGCTTTGCCATGGCATTACAATGTTACCCCAACACCTTGTTTTACGACCAACCTCTAGACCGTCGCGACCTCATGCCTAACCAACCCCTCTTGGGATGTGTAGAGGTAAGAGTCCCCCGCTCTCCACTAAACCAAGAGAGAGAACCCCCTATCAAGTTGCCTCATGCCAAACAAGGACTGGTGTGAGAAATCAAAACAGTTGTTTTTAGGGTTTATTTTAAAGTTAGGTAATTCACCAGACCACGCCGCCGATGCGGAACGAGTTTACCCCATGTGAATACCAGTGCATAGAAATTAGCAATGTCTTTTAGAAAAATGAAACTAACATAAGGCCTCGTGGCACACACACACACACAATGCAAACGCATGAATGTGCATGGTTTCTATGTATGATAGTCAAAAAATGCCTTTGATACATGAAAATCCTTTTTCGTATTATTATTAGTGCATAGCATGAAAACCTTTCGAAAACAAATGTATTAAACTAGCCAGCATAGGTACCACATACTATAGTGGCATACTAGTATACAACTAAAACCGTACGGGCTCGTAGTGGATGTTGGGTTTCCAACTAATGACCAAGCAAAGGAACTTCCTTACCGAGCCGAATTTTAAACACATCTAGAGGGATGTCGGAGGATCAATAGTGATGCTTCTCATGCCAACACAAGGTTGGGTCACCTCTGTAACGAGGTAACTCAGAGTATTCCTGAGTATATCATCTGCCGGCCGTTATCGACCTTTCCGAGCATGCGCCAACAACAACTGCAAAAGTAGATGTTTCCCACAGAGGTTAATACCTGGGCTCTATACCATGGTACACCTTTTATCTAGAAGGAGAAACCACCCCATATCCCTGCTGCATTTCTTCATGTTTTGGACATTTACTGGGGTGCGAGGCTTGCCGAGGTCATGATATAAACAAAGCTACACTTCAATACGCCATGATTTTATCATCAATAGCTCATCACATAAATTAATTATGTCACATTTTCTACTTACAACGCATCACCGATTTTTATCAATATATAATCTCTAAGCTTATACGTCTTAGAGAAGGGCGTTAAGCTAAGAGAATAAATTCTCCGTGACCAAGCATATATATTTTAATAAAGATCATTGCTACGCAATCAATTACAATGTTAGACACACAATCCATAAAGGCACGTCTTGGGTCTGAATGAAACCAAAAATCCGGAATTCCTTCACATACGTTTGGACTTCTTGCTACTTTTATGATATAATATCCATCTGCAAATGGAAGCTACCCATTTGAGACATTCAGCAAGTCGTCCTTATGATATGAAGGGTCCCGGTCTTCAATACCTTCTTTAATGTCTTCAATTGCTTCAAAATGTCGTATTATTGAATGGAATGGTTTTCAAACATAAATCTGATCCTAGTCTTTCCAAATAATAAGCGCAATAAAAAAAACACAATTACGGATATTACAAGTTTTCAACTAAATCTCCTTCCATCTTGGATTTGTTAATCAAAACTTCTTTAAACCCATTCAAGAATTATCTTTAACAAAAATCCATATTTCAACTTTACTCTTTTAAAACACATCCTTTAAATCAAAGATAATATAGCCTTAAAACCTTAATTTACTTTCGATATGATAATTCGTTATCCAAATCCAGTTTCCTTTGAAAAACCTTAATCTGCATTTCATAATTTCGTTCATATTTTCCATTTAAAATGATTTTCCAACCTTCAATTCTTTTAATCTTAATTAAAAGTTTATATTCTTTCCATATTTCTTGCTTTTAATTTCCTCAAATCAAAGGTTCGATTAAATTCCCAATTACGATATAAATTTCCACAACTCAATCTTATCAGGTATCAAGAATGATATTATTGAAAATACCATTCACGATAAAATCAAAATTAATTGATATTAAACATAAGTTACACAGAAATTGTATCTACTTGTATTCGTTTCCTAAAATCTTCTTACCTTTTTAGAATCTCTTTCTCTAGTGTAACCATTATCACTTACTTTAATAATTAAGTGATCTAGTATAGAGTACTACTTTTAACCTTTACTCCTTAAACAAATCCACTTTTATAATTTGGATTTTGATTCCAAAATCCTATGATCCATTTCTTTTATCCATTTCACTTTCCCTAATTCTTCCTCAAACCCATTCAACTATTCCTGCTTTGGAAATTTTATTTTAATTTCCCCTTCTTACTTAATCCCATTATTAAGTAATGTTAATTTAAAATTACGATATAACACCTCATCGCTTTTATAAACCATGTTTACATAAATTCTGGTTTAATCTAACCCTTTCTGTTCTCAATTCCCCTTTCGCTTGATTCGAATATTTAAGTCACATTTATTTAAGCTATCGCTTAAGTTCCCCTTTTATAACTTCGTTATAAAGCTCAAGTTTAAAATAAAATCTGTTCATAAACTCCTTTCACCATTCAATCCGATTTCATTCAACCTTGGTTACTTTTTAAATGAATTTCCATTTAAAAAGTAATTCCCTAACTTATTATTAATTAAAATAATAATTTATTTTGATCATTAACTGCTATAGAGGTAGTTAATTTCTTTATTAACAAAAACAAGTAGTAATTCTCCTTTTTAAACTTATCCAAATTAAACAATATTCATTGAACTCTTTTATTTAAAATACACTAGTTTAATCATCATCCCCAATTTAAAATGGTCGATTTAGTTACTCAAATCATGGTCATCTTATTAACCAATACCAATTCGTTCTCACTTTAAATTAATTAAAAATTAATTTAAATAATTCCATTTAATTGTTTTCTAAATAAAACAATTATCCAATTTTAAATTGTCGGGTTGATTTCTATTCACTCGTATATCAATCTGATTAACATCAGAATTTCCTTATAAAATCAATTTATAATTAATTATAAATTTAAATAATAATTAATAAATATTTATTTCCTTTTAATAAACCTTTACTCAAATAATATATTTCAAAATCTATCTTTAGTTATAAAATAAATTTCATAACTTCAGTTCTATCAATTCACCGGACGTTAAATCAATATAAACAAAACAATTTACTTTTAGGCCACTTACTGCCGATTACTCAACCAATACTACCCATTGGTTAAAACCAGACACAGGTTGAATTTTCAATAAATGATTAATACACAAATCAATCACCTAAACATGGCAATTCATATGATAATATGAAGATAAATGATATATCTGAGGAACCCCGTTGGATCCCTCAAACCTGTTCTTCCCTGTACCCAAAAATGATTATCTCAAATCAATCATTCAGTTTCACTTAACTGATAACAACAAAGAACGACCATTTAAATCCATCACAAGCAGTTCAAACAATTCAACACGTTTATTTTATAAACGTGACCAACGAGGTAAGTTAACTTTATTGGAACCAATCGTTAGAATAACAATTTGGTATTTTTACTGAAATTAAACGACAGTTTAATCTCATCAGTTAAATCAACAAATAAATATTTAACTAGAACACAGTCAACCATTGGAAGCCAAGCACACAAATAAAAAATCCAATTTATATAAAATATAAATGGGAAGAGCTAAGTGAGTTTAACTCACCTTGATCTGATTTATCGTTGAAATGGTTTGGTTACAGTTAAATTAAACAGTATCTAATTTAACTGTAAATCTCTGTCGTCTCCATTTCTGTTCAGAACAGTTCCATGATGTTGGGCTTGTCACCACGATTATAACGTAACTAGTTTGGTTTCATTCTGATAAAACAATTAAAAACGATACCCGTTATAAACACACCATTTTTAATTAATAATTAATCCCCAAATTATTCCTTAATTATTTTATTTACTTTATTTAGGATAAACCGGTCCGATATAACTCTGTTTCCAGTTTGTTTGTTTAGCGGTTCCCGACCTTCAACCTGCACCAATATACGATTCAGTTAATAATATTTTAATTATTATATAACAATTAACTTTAACTCTTAAATGATATATTATAAGACTAATTTCATTGGTTAAAATATGCGGTCCATCATTGGTTAAAGTATGCGGTCCATCCTTTTTATATTTATTTGTTTGAAATACCTTACCACGTCAAGACCCAAAACGTGCCCAGCTCCATTTGTTTTTGTTCATGAAAATTTCCAAACGTCTTCTATTTAACAATTTCCCAATACCTTCTTCCCGTGCCCATGCATTACCTTTCATCGTTCACCATCCTTGTTTGAACGGCTACCATTCTGTTTTCAAATGAAACCCACACCAGCCACGAATTCATTCTTTTAGTATAGTATATATTTTAACTTAAACTAATTAATTTTTTTAGTGTGTTGCTAAGGGTACCCCACTGGTTGCTAGGGGCTACCAGCGGGGTGTTCCGTCGGCAGTTAACCGTCGGCCAAACATGGGTTTGGTCGGCGGTTGTCCGCCGACCGAGCCTTGGTCGGTGGACAACCGCCGACCAAACCCATGTTTGGTCGGCGGTTAACCACCGTCCGAAGGACACCGCGGTAGCCCCTAGCAGAAACCGCGGTGCCCTTAGCAATACACTTTTTTATTTACCTTTATTTGATTACGTTTTAGATGGGAGGGACCTTGCTTACAGTCTTCTGTAGTCACCCTATCCTCCCCAGCATTGGTTCCTTCACGCAACTGCGGTATCTCGCGCCACCAAACACACCATCGATTGAACTGTCCCAAAATTCCCCATTTAATTTCATGCAGCTCCCCCTTCGTTGATACGTTGTTCCTCAGGTACCACGTCTGTTCTCAACACCAAACCGCACTCTATACACCACCATCGGCTGCTCCATAGTTCACCTGAGGCTGATCCAAAGCCACTGAACGATGCGCCGCTACCACTCCAGGCATTCGCCAAAAGCCTCATCCTCTTATGTCAGCAACCCGCCCCCAGCAAACCCTCGAACTCCACAACATTTGGACCCCGCTCCGGCAACTCTAGACCTTGAAACTTGATCACAACCATTCAGTGTGAAGAGCTCGACGAGCTCATTGTTTTTTGATGTTGAAACAAATTCCGAGTTAAGAAAGGAATGAAGAGATTTAGACGAGGAAAGATGTGTGGTGTAGTTCGTTGATTTTAGAAGTGTGGCGGCGCTCCTCTGTTGACCGCACAATTAGGGTTAGGGGTAAAAACATTGGTGTATATATATAGTAAAGGATTTATATTATTTTATTTTAATGAAACTTCACCGCTAAGTAACACGTAAAACTAACCACAATTGATTTCTGTTTATTGATAAAAATGCTATTCTTGGTGTAAAAAGATATTCCAGATCCAATGGAACAAGTTTCGTCGAAATCCGAGGTTGTATGAAAAAAATTCCTTTATAAAACCAGAAATAAACACGCGTTTAATTTTTTTTCACGATCACCAGATAAATCAAATCAACTTGAAACCATGAAATCCTAAAATAATTCCTCAATACGAACCCAACGGCACCAGTTTCGTCGCATTCTGAGACTGTTCCCCCGGTAGGCTATTTTTACGTGCACCGCAATGCCATTCTGGATACCAAATTAACCAGTCTCCAAAATTAACAAACTATACACCTATCCTGACTATAATCGACGATACAAATTCATTAGAACTGGTTTCGTGGCTTAATTCAATCGTATGCTCAAGTTACATTTGAATATCCCTTTATTAAATTAATTACGCGCTATAGAAATTGAATGGGCGTTTGTGGGTGCCGTGGTCACATACGACATCGGTTTGCCACGCCATTCAACACCGTACAATAATTTAACATTACGGTCCCAATGAAACCGATTTCGTCGAAAACGAAGTCTGTTTGCAAAATGGTCATTTTAAAGGCCTATAATTAAATAACGATTTTTCACAGCGACTATTTTAAAATTTGATTTGGCCATAACTAACAAACTGTAACACGAAAACTGGATTTTTCTCTTTCATATGAAAATTATAATCAACACGGTTCCAACGTTTCTCGTTTCACAGAAATCCGACTTATATCGGATCCTATATATTTAGTTCAAGTTCAAAACTCCATATTACAAACTGCACGCCATTTTCAAGCTCTATTTATATTTTAAATAAATATATATCGTACTAACTTCGTTTTAAATACGAATTAAATATTAAAATCCTTTAATATTCCAAATATAATATTTAAAATAATAAATCAAATAAAATATTTGACGGCCAAAAACAAGGGTCGTTATAGATCAACTCTTATTCGAATAACTCTATTCGATTAACTCCATTCGAATAACTATATTCGATTAACTCCATTAATTTTGACTTTGTATTTCAAAATAGTATCCCATTTCCAAATTCTATTTATACTTCTATTTATAGAATTATTCATACGAATTCTCCTTTTTATTTCTAACACTTAAATCGCATTTATAATTCCCTTTATAAATGTTGAGTTCACATTCCATTTCAAATATCGGTGTTGAAACCGATTCTACTTCTCTATATAAGTACTGACTTATACATTCCATTTATCACATGATAACTATTTTATTTAATTTATAAAACATTATTTATAAATTAATCTTCTCCATTTATCTGTTAAAACATATTTCTATTAAATATTTACTTTAAATCCTTATCATGTTATAATCGTGTGCGAAGCACGGGTCTAAACCTTCCTAATGTAAAATTCTCTTTTTATAAAATTCTATTCGTTTTATAAATATTTCCTTTTATATTTGTTTTACAAATATTTCCTTTTATATTTGTTTTACAAATATTTCCTTTTATATTCCGATTTATTTCCCAAATAAATATCCCTATAATATCTTATTTATTTTCTAAATAATTATTCCTTTTATAAAATCTTTTGATTTTATAAATAATTCGTTTTATAAAATCCTTTGATTTTATAAATATATTAATAACGATAATAATATCTTTCAAATTCCTCAAATAGTATATGTTTACACTACGAAATTTCATATCAAATAACCGAAGATTATTTCTATCCAACTTATCTCAAACAAATTGGGAAATCCTTATCTTAGTTTGAAAATTTATCAAACCCCTGATATTGGATCTTAAAGGAAATACCATCAACTTATCCTCAATATTATTCTTTGTATCCAACTCATTCTATAAGAATAACAATGGTAAACTACCTTCTAAATTTCTCAAATAGTAAGAGTCATCATCTACGAATTAATATCAAACATCCGAAGATTTATCTCCAACCATATCCAATTATTTAAAATTGGAAACCCATTTCAATATTAAATAAATCAATTTAAATTCCATAAAAATGTTTTTAATATTTTTAAACCTTTGAAAACATTTCACAATCATTTAAAAATGATTACTTATAATTCAGAAAATAATTTACGGGTTAAAACTTTCAAAACAGATTGTTTCCAAAAAGAAGTGTTACAATAGCATTTCAAAAGCGCTGTAAAGGTATTACAAACAGTTATATAACTAGTTTGATCAAAATATCGTTTATCTTAGCCAAAACTTAAAATTCTCAATTCAGAATGCTTTAAATAGTTTTACAAATTCCATATTTTTAAAATATTATAATAGTTGTTTACAGTTATGGTTGGTGTAATGTCCCGTCTTTTTGGCCACCTCTAATTGGTAATTAAACCAACTTAAAATGTTCAAATCGACGGTTCGTTATTCAGCTCACAGAGTTTAAAACACATAATCAACATAGAATAAATAACACAATATTAAAACAACAGGATAAAACTTTTTATTTATAAAAGAAAAGTTTTGATACACCATTTTCTATACAGCGGTATGTCAAAATAATTTGAATACAAGAAAATCTTTTCTATTTTAAACCTTCAGAGTGCGTCATCTTTGAAATCCCCAGCTTGGCCAATCTTGGAATCCTAAGCTAAAATCTTTGAATCTGTATTGTTCGGGTCTGACCCGAGCGTTCCATGCAAAAATATAAAACACTCGAGTCAGGATTAATCATTTGTTTAAGTAAATTAACTTCAGTATAAACTGAATATAATAATTTATCCAAACATAGAACATATTATCTATTCTAATCAGTTTTTATTTCACGGACAACGGTCATGGAAGCCTGCATATACACATGTGTACAAGTACACGTGTGCACTGCCACATCATCCCGGCACGAACATATATACAAGGTTGAGCATAAAAGTTTAAGTAGCAAATGCATGCAGGCATTTACATCCACAGTTTCTCCCACAAATGCAAAGGAAACAAGGAAAGTCACGCAAAAGCAAGTGATACAGAGAGAAATGCCAAGGATTTTCTAAAATCTGGTCATTGCATGGACCAACTGAAACCAATCATGGTGAAGACAGGTTAACACGCCTCTGTGGGATCACAACATAAATTTCCAGGAAATGGGTTACCCTAAAATCTGATCATAGAAGTTCGCAATAGGTTAATCAATAGGTTCGCAAAAGAAAGAATGCGTGTTCATACAATAACCCAACAAGTCCTGTATGTCTTGCAACATGTATTTAATCACAGAGTATACCTTCAGATAACAGAGAGTAAAATTGTTAACAGTTTCATAGTTCAGCCAAAAAGGAAGCCTCGGGGAAGTTAGTGTCTACTAACATACATAATTGGGTAAGCATTAACATATATCTTTTGGATAGGGTAAGCCTTAAAATATATATGCTATTTTCATAAATAGGGAAAACCAGATCTCTTTTAAAAGAAAACAAAGAAAATACCAGTTCATGCGAGTTTCAGAATAACCCAAAAAAAAAAACATCAAGTGATCCAAAATGGATATGCAACACCCAAATGAACTGATTTGTATATGAAGAGTGGACCAACTGCCCAGCTTAAATGCAATGACCATACTATGTTATAGTGAAACATCAAGGTGCAGCAAGCATGGCGGCATTAAGCTAGCAAACACAACTGAAGAGCAAAAAGGCACCAGATCCATGAAGTAAATTTTAAGAACCATGGTGTACAACAATATAATATGTTCCCAATATAAAACCATTTAAAAGCCACGGTGTTCGTATATGTATAAAAATATATTTTATGTATCCAACAACAACTGTCTTAAAAGCCATGATGTGTATATATATACATACATATATATATATATATATATATATATATATATATTTGAAAATTGATAACTTATATTAATCAGAAACATTACATGATTTCAGTTAGCATACTAACTGGATTACAAATCAATAAGCTAATAAGCTGAAATACTGCTAAAAATTCAAACAAGAAACACTCCATCTCGCCGAGCATCACCACAAACGTACCACCAAAAAACGACTTAAGATGATAGTGAAGTCACAATCTTTACAGAGAACAATACAATTCTCAACTTCCTCAACAAACCAACACACACCAGATCAAAACAAAACCGTCTCAACTCCATTGCAAAACAAACCTAGTTACCTACCAAACTCAGAACAAATCGCAATCCACATACAAGGAAAGAGAAGAACTTCGAGGACACCAGAGGATCAGTTAGAGTAGACTGCGTCTGAAGAAGCTTCAGAACCCGTCGGCAATGCCGGAACCTGTAACACACCGTGTATTCTATAACAGTGAAATTCACAAATTAAAGTATAATTAATTTCAAATCAAAGAATTAAGGGAAACGGGATAAGCCATTGTGTTCGTCTCGGAAAAATACGCGAAATAGAGTCCGAGTTTTCGAAAATCGGTGTCGTATGACCAAGATATGGCCCCCGGAAGTTTCAGAATTCAGTTTAAAATTCAAACAGATGAAAGCAGCTCAGAAAAACAAGTTTAAAATTCAAAATCGGGCCCAATTGGCCAGGGCGGGAAAATTCCCGCCTAAGGCACCCAGGTCGACTTGGCAGTCGACCTGGGCTAGAGGTCGACAGGGCTGTCGACACCCGTGTCGACTGCCAAGTCGACACGGTGTCGACTGGGCTGTCGACCTGGCCCCAGAGCCAGGTCGAACCCAGCCCACCCTGGCTGGCCTGGTCTATGTTTAGTCGATTTTCTGAGCCTTGCCTTGTCACTAGGGCTATGTGTCAGCTCCTGGTTGGTCTCTCCTTCAAACGAACGGCTATTATTGAATCAAGCTCCATCGACGGTCTAAAACAACTCACAAACATTATAAAAAGGACCTAAGACCTAGCCTAAATCATACTATCTCATTTTAACCTCAGGCCGCCGCCATTAAACCTAGAGCTCTGAATTAAAAATACAAAGAATAAAAGTATAGAAGATAGAGGACGATTCTTGAAGGCTACAACTAGAAGCTACAAACTACGACGCCCTAGACAACGAATTTGGGACTATTTGATTTGGGATTTTTATTTGGGTTATTTGCTTCATATTGTAAGTTCTATGTTACTTTTTAGGCAAAAAAGCTAAAACAATATGGACATGCCATGAATTGAAACCGGATTTAGGAACTATTGTTAATCCATTGTTTATATTGTTTATCTTTGAATTATAATTTGGGATATTGCTATGGCAACGTTGCAAGTTAAACTTGTCATGATTTTGATGTTGTTATGAATCATTTGGGCTTAATTGTTTGGCAAGTTGGACTAATACATGTCCATGGAATCACTATGTTAAAAATACTAAATTGGAATCATTATGTCTATTATGTTAGTTGAGAATCATTATGTTAAAAATGCTAAATTGGAACCATTATGTTTATAATGTTAGTTGAGAATCATTATGTTAAAAATACTAAATTGGAATCATTATGTCTATAATGTTAGTTGAGAATCATTATGTTAAAAATGCTAAGTTGGAACCATTATGTTTATAATGTTAGATGGGAATCATTATGATAAATTGGAATCATTATGTCTATGAGAATTATTATGTTAAAAATGCTAAATTGGAATCCACTATGCCTATTAGGATTTCTATGCCTTTAATGTTTCATGTTTATAATAAAATTTTTATTATGCCCGCAATGATTATTATGCCTATGATGTAAAGTTGAAATCATCATGTTAAATTAAGTTGGAATCATTACTATGCCAAGTTATCATCATACTAGTATTGCAACCATGTGATATGTTATAGCCTGTTTATTATGCAAGTGATGTTGGAATTGTCACATATGCCTATCACATGTTTGGTGTTATTCCCCTTTATCTCTTGAATTGTTTATGCTTGTGAACGAAGTGCGTTTATATACGTTGGGGATACGATTGGGTAGAATAGGCAAAACTCAATTTAATTATAAGCATAAACTGTGAGATTTGGCATAAGTAGAACATGAAATATGGCACGAAAACTTGACTTGAACATGCCATAACTTGACTTTAAACATGCCTTAGTTGGGCACGAAGTTGACATATGAACATGATGTGGAAATAGCAAAATCTGATAAGAACATGGGCATGACCTTAGAAAACAAGAAGGTGGCCAACTCGAGGTTGGGTTGAGTTTGTAGTGTAAATCTGCCCGGAACCGCCCGGCAAATCCAGTTGCTACAAACAATAGGATCCAATGTGGGTAGTTTGTCACATCGCGCTTGAAACCCGAGGTTGGGTTGAGTTCGTAGCGCAAACCTGCCTGGAACCGCCCGGCAAATCCAGTGGCTACGAACAACAGGATCCAATGTGAGTGGTTCGGTGCATTAACGAATCAATTAACGCCAATTAGGGTTAAGTCATGAACATGAAAAGACAACTTAACCAACTTGAACACGGTTTGTAGGGATAAGTAATGAACTTGAAAACGACAACACTTAGCCAACTTGACATGACACGTAGGCGGGTTAAGTCGCGAACTGAAATGACATACTTAACCATCTTGACATGACTAGACTAGAAAAGGATTAAGTCACGAATTACATGACTTAATCTGTTAGGTGGGTTAGGTTACGAATTACATGACCTAATCTATTAGGCGAAACCCTAGACACGACCCCTTTCAGCAATAACCCTCTAGAAGTATCAAGGTACCCTGGGGCTAGGCCGCGTGGGGCATGATTACTGGGCTGATTGTAAGAGTTGAACGACGGCAGTAGGGTACGCCAGTGTAGGTTCGGCGGACTACAATCGTGCACGTATCCGGGGCAGACGCTGGGTATCCGTAGATTTATCTGTGCATCTTGAATCGTGTCAGGGGTTGACACCCTAGGGCTAATACACCCGAAGGTGGACCCAGCACAGGTGACTACATTCGTGATTAGCCGTATGACACGGACACTTGACGAGCTAGAACTTGTAGGGAGCCGATCGACTAGATAATCGCTCCGTTGGACCCTGTACTTGGGTCAGACCCCGTTTCAGGGTCATTTCATGACATTGGGCCGTGGGATTTATTTCGTGATTAACTTGTGATATGGGCTTAGTATACTAGTATAGTCGATGCAACGAATCTCGAATATGTGATGCTTTACTTGACTTGTCTTGACTTATCCTGATCACCTTAGTCTATCTTGTTCACCTTGACACCACTCTTAAGTTTAGTTCCAGTTCATACATGACAGGTTGTTTTAACCGTTTCTATACTGAAAGTCACTAGAACTTACTCAGTCTTTATGACTGACCCTTTTCCTTTCGCCTCTTTTTCTTTTGTTCCCCCCCTCCCCCCCAGGTTCTCAGGGAGGGAATACCGCAGCTTGATCAGTTTTCACATCCAGCTCGAAGAGAAAGAATGTATTGCTTGGATCTTTTCCGTTTTGGACTATGGCTTTGGACAGCAATTAGGGGACTTTTGCACTTTATTTATGTTTTCTTCATGCTTCTTTAAATAATGTAATCAAGACAGTTATGATTTTGGGAAGTATTATGGCATGGTTTGTGTAACACGTATTTTGAAGAAATAAAAGTTGTTGTTTTCCGCTGTTCAATAACATGTGTTATTATATCTGTCTTGTATATCTGTGACTTATACTTATAAACCTCCACCAAAATTAGGGCATTCCCTTTGAGAGTGACCCTAACGGAGGTGGGGTGTTTCACTTGGTATCAGAGCATAGGTTTACCAGATAAGAAAAAAAAAGTTTTGAAAATTTATTTTCAAAAGAAAATTTAAAGAAGCATTTTTAAAAGATAAAATATTATTTTATTTTAAAAAGGCAAAGTCCCCCAAAGCCATAGGTACTATCTCTTATCCTTCGTTTGGAATCTATCCTTCTTGTTTCTTCATGTCCGAAGAACTTAACTTGCCAGAGGGTGTACCAATACCTGGATGGTTTAGACGATTCTTAGAAGCAAGGGCCACCCAGCCAGGTCCCACCGTTCCTCCTCCCCCAGCTGCAGGAAATCATCCAGCTGCAGCAGCACCTCTTTCTCCACCTCCTCCGCGGGGAAACACTTTTGCTAAGATATGTAAAGATTTTAAGGCTATGGGAGGAAAGGACTTTCATGGAACGGAGTCCTTCGTGGCAGCTAGAAATTGGCTGAAAGAAACCGAGGACTTATTCGTCATCTTTGAGGTAGAAGATAGGCAGAAAGTACAACTGGCAGTGTGGCTACTAAAAGGTGAGGCTTCCTACTGGTGGGAAGTCACTAATGCAGAAAGACCAGTGGAAACATGGGAGGACTTTAGGACAAGGTTTGAGGCTAAATTGCTCTCAGAAGCTGAAAGGAGTCTTCAGTTGGAAAAATTCTTATTTCTTAAGCAAGGGAATATGACAGTCAAAGAGTATGTTAATCAATTCGATGAGCTGGCTAGGTTCGGACTGGACCTAGTCAACACCCCGCATAAGAAGGCTCTCCGCTTTGTCAAAGGGTTGAATGAGCCATTACACAGTTTGGCCATGACCCATATACCCATGGGAGCTACATATGAAAGGTTGGTGCAGATGGCATTGCTGAACGAGGAAGATAAGGGCAAGAAGGAGACAGAGGCAGAAAACTCTCAAGGGAAGAAAGAGGTCAAGCCTAACGATTCTAAGAATAAGAAGGTAGACTCCGAGAAGGGAGGCAAGAACAACAACTCACGCGATAAAAGGAAATGCAATTACTGTGGTATGGAAGGGCACATAGCCAAGGATTGTAGAAGGAGGAAGAGAAAGCAAGGTGAATGTTTTCATTGTGGGAAGACTGGACACATCAGCAAAAACTGCCCTGAGAAGCAGACTGGACCTTCTGGCGGTACATCGTTAACCTATTCTAGATGCTTTGTTTTATCTTATTTCTCTCCTCGATCCTATCTTGAGAACCATTGTTAGAATCTTTTTGGATGTAAACATGTAATTGAAACATGTTATGATTGCGAAATGGTTGCAAGTGGTCGCAAGTGGTTGCTCGTGGATGCATGAATACACATTAGGCACTAGATCGGCTCAGACACATTTTCATGTTGCATATGCATGAGTGTTTATTTTGGAAACTTGGTTGTTGCATATGATTGAATGTTCGAGCACTCATGTAGAAATTATGAATTATAATAGGAAAAAAATTGCATACATATTGGATTCATTTCACCAAACATATTTTGCATTTAGAAGATCAATCAGGCCTGATCATTAGCATTAGCTAAGGAACATATACACACACTTCACGTATGATCATAAAGCATTAGAAGTCTTTTAAGGACAATGGATACTCATGTTTGATGGATGAGTAGATGGATGTTTGGATGTTAGGATATATATTTTTCCTAAACTTGAAGATTTCGGGGACGAAATCCTTTTTAGTGGGGGAGAATGTAACACCCCGTGTATTCTATAACAGTGAAATTCATAAATTAAAGTATAATTAATTTCAAATCAAAGAATTAAGGGAAACGAGATACGCCATTATGTTCGTCTCGGAAAAATACGCGAAATAGAGTCCGAGTTTTCGAAAATCGGAGTCCGTATGACCAAGATATGGCCCCCGGAAGTTTCAGAATTCAGTTTAAAATTCAAACAGACGAAAGCAGCTCAGAAAAACAAGTTTAAAATTCAAAATCGGGCCCAATTGGCCAGGGCGGGAAAATTCCCGCCTAAGGCACCCAGGTCGACTTGGCAGTCGACCTGGGCTAGAGGTCGACAGGGCTGTCGACACTCGTGTCGACTACCAAGTCGACACGGTGTCGACTGGGCTGTCGACCTGGCCCCAGAGCCAGGTCGAACCCAGCCCACCCTGGCTGGCCTGGTCTATGTTTAGTCGATTTTCTGAGCCTTGCCTTGTCACTAGGGCTAGGTGTCATCTCCTGGTTGGTCTCTTCTTCAAACGAACGGCTATTATTGAATCAAGCTCCATCGACGGTCTAAAACAACTCACAAACATTATAAAAAGGACCTAAGACCTAGCCTAAATCATACTATCTCATTTTAACCTCAGGCCGCCGCCATTAAATCTAGAGCTCTGAATTAAAAATACAAAGAATAAAAGTATAGAAGATAGAGGACGATTCTTGAAGGCTACAACTAGAAGCTACAAACTACGACGCCCTAGACAACGAATTTGGGACTATTTGATTTGGGATTTTTATTTGGGTTATTTGCTTCATATTGTAAGTTCTATGTTACTTTTTAGGCAAAAACGCTAAAACAATATGGACATGCCATGAATTGAAACCGGATTTAGGAACTATTGTTAATCCATTGTTTATATTGTTTATCTTTGAATTATAATTTGGGATATTGCTATGGCAACGTTGCAAGTTAAACTTGTCATGATTTTGATGTTGTTATGAATCATTTGGTCTTAATTGTTTGGCAAGTTGGACTAATACATGTCCATGGAATCACTATGTTTAAAAATACTAAATTGGAATCATTATGTCTATTATGTTAGTTGAGAATCATTATGTTAAAAATGCTAAATTGGAACCATTATGTTTATAATGTTAGTTGAGAATCATTATGTTAAAAATACTAAATTGGAATCATTATGTCTATAATGTTAGTTGAGAATCATTATGTTAAAAATGCTAAGTTGGAACCATTATGTTTATAATGTTAGATGGGAATCATTATGATAAATTGGAATCATTATGTCTATGAGAATTATTATGTTAAAAATGCTAAATTGGAATCCACTATGCCTATTAGGATTTCTATGCCTTTAATGTTTCATGTTTATAATAAAATTTTTATTATGCCCGCAATGATTATTATGCCTATGATGTAAAGTTGAAATCATCATGTTAAATTAAGTTGGAATCATTACTATGCCAAGTTATCATCATACTAGTATTGCAACCATGTGATATGTTATAGCCTGTTTATTATGCAAGTGATGTTGGAATTGTCACATATGCCTATCACATGTTTGGTGTTATTCCCCTTTATCTCTTGAATTGTTTATGCTTGTGAACGAAGTGCGTTTATATACGTTGGGGATACGATTGGGTAGAATAGGCAAAACTCAATTTAATTATAAGCATAAACTGTGAGATTTGGCATAAGTAGAACATGAAATATGGCACGAAAACTTGACTTGAACATGCCATAACTTGACTTTAAACATGCCTTAGTTGGGCACGAAGTTGACATATGAACATGATGTGGAAATAGCAAAATCTGATAAGAACATGGGCATGACCTTAGAAAACAAGAAGGTGGCCAACTCGAGGTTGGGTTGAGTTTGTAGTGTAAATCTGCCCGGAACCGCCCGGCAAATCCAGTTGCTACAAACAATAGGATCCAATGTGGGTAGTTTGTCACATCGCGCTTGAAACCCGAGGTTGGGTTGAGTTCGTAGCGCAAACCTGCCTGGAACCGCCCGGCAAATCCAGTGGCTACGAACAACAGGATCCAATGTGAGTGGTTCGGTGCATTAACGAATCAATTAACGCCAATTAGGGTTAAGTCATGAACATGAAAAGACAACTTAACCAACTTGAACACGGTTTGTAGGGATAAGTAATGAACTTGAAAACGACAACACTTAGCCAACTTGACATGACACGTAGGCGGGTTAAGTCGCGAACTGAAATGACATACTTAACCATCTTGACATGACTAGACTAGAAAAGGATTAAGTCACGAATTACATGACTTAATCTGTTAGGTGGGTTAGGTCATGAATTACATGACCTAATCTATTAGGCGAAACCCTAGACACGACCCCTTTCAGCAGTAACCCTCTAGAAGTATCAAGGTACCCTAGGGCTAGGCCGGGTGGGGCACGATTACTGGGCTGATTGTAAGAGGTGAACGACGGCAGTAGGGTACGCCAGTGTAGGTTCAGCGGACTACAATCGTGCACGTATCCAGGGCAGACACTGGGTATCCGTAGATTTATCTGTGCATCTTGAATCGTGTCAGGGGTTGACACCCTAGGGCTGATACACCCGAAGGTGGACCCAACACAGGTGACTACATTCGTGATTAGCCGTATGACACGGACACTTGACGAGCTAGAACTTGTAGGGAGCCGATCGACTAGATAATCGCTCCGTAGGACCCCGTACTTTGGTCAGACCCCGTTTCAGGGTCATTTCATGACATTGGGCCGTGGGATTTATTTCGTGATTAACTTGTGATATGGGCTTAGTATACTAGTACAGTCGATGCAACGAATCTCGAATATGTGATGCTTTACTTGACTTGTCTTGACTTATCCTGATCACCTTAGTCTATCTTGTTCACCTTGACACCACTCTTAAGTTTAGTTCCAGTTCATACATGACAGGTTGTTTTAACCGTTTCTACACTGAAAGTCACTAGAACTTACTCAGTCTTTATGACTGACCCTTTTCCTTTCGCCTCTTTTTCTTTCGTCCCCCCCCCCGGTTCTCAGGGAGGGAATACCGCAGCTTGATTAGTTTTCACATCCAGCTCGAAGAGAAAGAATGTATTGCTTGGATCTTTTCCGTTTTGGACTATGGCTTTGGACAGCAATTAGGGGACTTTTGCAGTTTATTTATGTTTTCTTCATGCTTCTTTAAATAATGTAATCAAGACAGTTATGATTTTGGGAAGTATTATGGCATGGTTTGTGTAACACGTATTTTGAAGAAATAAAAGTTGTTGTTTTCCGCTGTTCAATAACATGTGTTATTATATCTGTCTTGTATATCTGTGACTTATACTTATAAACCTCCACCAAAATTAGGGCATTCCCTTTGAGAGTGACCCTAACGGAGGTGGGGTGTTTCAGAACCAGTCACCTAGTAGCTTGAACCCCAAATCGACAAGAAGGCCTTCGATTTCCAAGCAGCCGCGGAAGCTCAGAGCAACCAACGGTGAGACAGGAAGTGGGTGGGATCGCAAAAGGAGGCCTGATTTTGAAACGGAAGCGATTTGAGGAGATGATGTGTGTATATATATAAAACTATTTTTTATTTAGTATATATATAGTAAATGAAAATGTGAAAATGTATTAGCAAATGCATAAATAAATGTTAAGTGCGGCCAAGATCATGCTCAGTAAAAGGAAGCCAAACATGAAATCAATACTAATCACAATTACAAGCTCACCTTCAGGACGCAATAAACAAATGCAAACAGGTGTATAAAGTAGTGAACAATTGGTTCGACAAACATACATATACATACACATAGTTTTGTATATATATGCATGTGTTTAACTTGATCAGTAAGTAAGATGGGGTATTTTGCTCACTTGTCTTTCTATCATGCTCTTTCAGATGGTCATATTCTGGAAACGTTTATACTGTTATGTGTTTGCACATAATGAAGCATGAGCATGTATGACTGTGTTCACACCATCAATATTTTTCAGTAGCCCAAAACTATCAACAACTAAAAAGGAACATATCATGCTGTTTTTCATTTAAACTGGGTTTAGTAACATCAAATGAACAAATGCCAAACATGACAAGGGTATACTATGTTTTCAGTTTATAAAATGTAACCAATTGTGAATCCACATAACAGCATACATGAAGATCATTAAGACAGCATGGTGACTTTGCAAAATATAAAGCAGGTGTCCCAGGCATCATTATAATGCCGCAACACCGTCATAGTTATGTAAGGCCATGCAAAGCAAGTTAAAACGTGAACAT
Source organism: Allium sativum (assembly GCA_030737875.1). Lineage (NCBI taxonomy): Eukaryota > Viridiplantae > Streptophyta > Magnoliopsida > Asparagales > Amaryllidaceae > Allium > Allium sativum. The sequence goes on along the minus strand of CM060912.1, from coordinate 123,549,623 downwards.
GGTAAACATGGATCTGTTTTTCCGCAAAACAACAAGCATATATCAACTATATGGAAGCAATGCAAATTGAAGTCAAAGCACAGGTTCTCAAATTCGTTCCTTAAACACATGATCTTCCTCTCATTTACCAAATAACGGTACATGTTAGAACTCATAACTTGGCTGAATATATATATATATATATTTAGTAACTGGGCAAACTACAGAATTTGAAAGGACATTAGCCAGTTAAGTTGAAGAAACTGCATAATTAGAGCACATATGTATATTAGGAGTAGAAACAAGACTGAAGTGGAAATTGTGTGCAAAGATTTTAAAAGACAAACAATTGTTCTTTTAAGGAAGCATACTTTGATAAAAGAAATCAAATTGTTGCAACATGCAGTCCGGCAGCAAGCAAGAGTAAAGACAGAACAGGGAAACAGTTCAATACAAAGTGTCTTGACCATCATATTCCAAATTTGAATTGAAATCAACTACTTAAACAGAGGTTAATCACGAGGATTACACTCACAATTATATTCAATTTGACTGAAATCGATTTACTTGAAGATATGATTAACCGTGAGTGAGATAACTCACCTTGAAACTGACGCAACCAGCTTTGAGGGTAGACGTGGCTTCGATTGGAGGCTACAGGTTTTGTTAATTTGGGTTTCCCCCTTTTTCTGAAATCAATTCGAGGCTTGGAGGGAGTTCCAACAGCTTTGCGGTGGTTATTAGGGCGGCGGTGGACCGATTAAATGAAGGGAGACAACAACAGTTTGCTTCGCTCGAATTGACGGTTGCAAGCAAGGAGCCATGGATTTCGGTCAGAAAAATGGGAAAGAGACGATTTTTATTTGGGGGAAAAGAGGTTTTCGGCCATCAAAAACTGAATAGAAAATGATTTTTGAGAAAGAGAAAATCGACCATTAAAAATGAACGAGAGAAAGAATCAATTTCTAAGGAAAAAGTGATTTTTGCTCAAGGAATGAAAACAAGGGTATGATTTTATAACAAAGGAACCGTGGAGAGAAAGGAAATCAAAGTAGGCTGAATTTGGGGTGGGTTGTTCCTGTGTACAAAAATCTGTGGGGTTGAAGGAATTAAATTATGTGTGTGAGAAGGAACCCCTTATTTAATTAATCTATACTTTATGGTTCTTTTTATCTCTTACCGCCATTTACGTAAATGTTATATTTTTTGTACTGCCACAAACGGACTTCAATCGTAATGAATTTTGATATGCTGCTACATATTCACGTTCTGAACCCAATAAAATTATCCTGCTTGTCATCCGACTCTGCTTGTTTACGACGTTATTTTATTTTTAAATTATTTATCAGTTCATTGATTTTATTCCGTTCGTTCATCAACAGTTCTGTTCGCTTATTTGAAATGTTAAATTTCATTTCCTTTATATATAAATACAAAGATATTCCAGCCAAATTTCAAATATTTCAACAAATTAATTTTCTAATTTATTTTACGTTAATAATGTTTCTTTCCAAACTCAATCGTTTTTTTCCCAATTGAATTTGAAATCCAAATTCAATCCAAATATTCAACAATAAATATTTGATTTCCAACCGATCATTAAATATCAAATTCAATTCCTATGTAAACAATATATTTCATTTTTAATTTCTAACCCAAATATCAATATAAAATTAATTATCCATAGCTAAACTTTAATTAATGCTATATTCCAGTTGTCGAAATTTCTGGAACGTTACAATCTCCCCCCTTTAAAACTTTTCATCCTCGAAATGGAGAGATCATTAGAGTTATACCAACGTATACTTCAAATTTTCATATTCTGGAAATTTTTCCATAACTAATTTAAATATTGATATTTCAAATCATCGATCCTCTTTCTTAATCCATCACATTCAATTTACTCGGAAAATCAAATTTCTTTCTTACTCAGAGATCAATTTGATTAACCACGGTTTTCTTTATCTTCTAAATCGGATTTTATTTATTTCCCTGCTTTTAAACTATATTCAATTTCCTTAGACCAATTTCTATCTCAGTTTATTTTGAGATATCTCCCAATTCCTGTTTTATCTAATCTTCTAAGAGATCCAAAATCATATAATTTCTTTTCACAGCCAATCTCGTTTTAAATTCCAGTTTCTGCATAAATGGAATTTATACTATTCCAAATTTCATTACAAACATCATTTATCAACGTTACTTATCCATCGTTGCAACTGTAGTAGGTCTAGGCTTAGCAACCCTCAACCCCATCTTCTTACATTCAATCCATTTAATCTTTTCCAACACTCATAGAAGAGTGTAAATAACATCTCCTCTTCAAATTACAAATTTTCGACTCAAAATTTTCCAAAACCAAAATCTTTTATAACTTTTATACATAAAATATTTATATTATTACTCCAAAATTCACTTTATTAACTTATTTAATTAAATATATTTTAATCTCAAACTATTTATTTGATAATACTTAATAACTCGAAGTTTGACAAGGCTATTGTAGTTCTCACAGATGTTAGGCATACGCTGGCCAGGCGCACGACTAAAATCTCCAAGTACTAAATATCCTTACTTCAACTCCAGTGAAAATATTTCAAAATCGCAGATACACAATGGCTTCGTCTAGATCCCCCAGAAAACATCCGTATCCATAGGAATTCACTTTTCTGCGAATTTCGTCATGGAAAGATCAAAGGAAGATATTTATGAATCAAAAGAAAAACTTAGGTTACTGAGCGTTAATTGCTCTATCTCAAAGTCCCAAACACCAATCATGGAATGATGAAAATAAATCAGGTCACAAGGACCAATCAAGTTACAAAGATAATCATGTCACGAAGACAAACTGCTGCATTAAACAGGTGGCTCACTATCACTAAGATATCTCAAATACTCACATGGCTCATCATACTACCTTTAGTAACTCTAACGGTTACATCTCTTTCACCGGTAGACAATTACCATGTGGACCGCAGGTACACAATGGTTACGCTTGGGTCCCCCAGGAAACATCTATACCCGTAAGCTTTCACAACTCTGCGGATTACGCCCTTACAATTCGACTGTAGATCGCAGCAGTCACAATGGTTACGCTTGGTTCCCCCAAGAAACATCCGCCTCCATAGGCTATCTACAGCCCTGCGAATTTCGCTACAAGGTCGAATTCCAACGACTCTAGATCGCAGCGATCACAATGTTTACGCCTATCCGACCGCCATAGGCTATCTACAGCCCTGCGAATTGCGCTAGCAGTCGTGCTCAATGGCAACTCATGAGTTTTATGTCCGGACAACCTACTACCACCAGCGGCATAACTAAGCTTGAATTTCAAAGAGGAAGATACTTTCCTTATCTTGATTTTGAAAACATATTATAATACGTATATATAGTAGTTTATGTTACCTTCCTCGTATCATAAAATTTTCTCATCATATTTTCGAAATCATGATTTCCAACACATCGTTCTTTATATAAGTTATGATATTTACGATTTTATCTCAATCTATTAACTCCAACATCAATAGCTTCCCAATTCGCTATACTCTTACATATTTCTCATACAAGTTCTGAAACTTCTGTATCCAATTGAATATCCTCAAGTTCTATTCCAATTTCAAAATTTCAGTTTTGATTTCTTAGTCAACTCCGCTATTTGATAACTTCTCAAACTCAGATTTAAAATCTACTGGTTATAAACCCAATTTTCTTCCAATTTTTCAATTACTCACTCATTTCCAATTATTCAATTCATTGTTTAAATTCAATTTTTTTGCTCTCGAAATTTCAGAATTTCATTCTTATAACCCATTTCCTCATTCCCGCATTATTACTCTACCATATTCGCATCTTTCGACCGTAAATTAGTAACCGAACAACTTCCTGAGTATCAATCCCGAAGGACGAAACCAACATCAGATCAACACATAGGAAATTATTCAACTTAACTAATCTTCAGTCAGTTTCTAATTTCCTTAACTTCATTTCTTAATTTCTTATCAAATCACTGTTTGCACGATTCTCGAATTCTGTTTACGAATTTACTTCCCTTACGTTCTGTCGCCCTTCGTTTTCGACATGCGACTCTTTGTTCTTCAGTTCTTGCCATTCTGATTTAAACTCATTAGCCTCTCGCCATCTTTTAAAAAAAACATTTCCAATTATCGCATTTATTTCCTATAATTTTTACTGGAAAGCATTTCCATATGTTCACAACTTTTTATCCTTCATAGAAAATGTATTTTATTCATCCTGTGTAACATTTCTAAATTCGTTATTTGGATTAAAACAGATGTTAAATAAAACACCGCTATTTTCACTTAGCTGCTGACGCTCATTTACTTACTTCATTTAACTACTTTTGCTATCTAACCTTAACCATTTCTAAATCAACAATGAAGTCAATCAAGTTGGGGTATATTTATATCTCAGATCTTAACTGAACAACATTATTAGCTTTGAAATAGATTAGTCCAAAAAATCATTCATTCTCATAACTTTCAAATTCAAGTTGAGAATTCACTTCTTTTACAAAAAATTACTTATTATATTAATAATTCAGGCTTTCAAAATGTCGAACTTTAAAATGTATTGTTATGCATTTATCTGAATATAAACAATTTATTAATGATATATTAATTTTTTATTAAAAACGAAAAGTACATAGTTGACCCATGAATTTTTTTTTTTCGAATAATCCCTTATTCGATAATTTATTCCGAACTTCGGGAAAAAAATCTCATTTGATTTATATTCTAAACTTCAGAATAATCTCATCATACTGGTCTATTCCATTTCCTCCATCTCTAGATTCATTTGTAGCATAACTTGCTTCCAAACATTATTTACTTCTAAAATTGAATATTATTCCTTTTATACAAATCTAGCCTCGTCAAATCAAATTAGCATTGATCGACTCAAATCTCTTTAAAATCTTCACACATTCCGCTCCATTTACAACTCCCGTTCACACTTCGCTTCTTGATAATTAATTAACAAGTTTATAACTTACTATCGAATTCATATATCCAGTTATACCTTATTGGTCAAGTTCTAAATAAAAAATAAAATTTGACATAGTCAAATTCTAATTGTAATTTTTTTTATGTTTTCAATAAAATAAAATTCATCATCTCAACTTTGGAACTATTTCAAGTTTCTCCTTTTCATTCCAATTCTCTTCATATCTCTTATTTCCAATCAATTTCAGTTGTCCTGAAATTCTAAAATACACAATCAGATAAATTGATTCGTTGATTCTCTTATACTTATCTTCGTTTGATATCAATCGATGATGGATCTAGATTCAAATCTAAGGGGATCTTAACGAAGAATAATTCTCGCAAACCTGAATTCGAAGATTTCTAAAGACTGGGGACTCCGAATAAAATTTTCAAATTTCAAAACAATTTTTTTTACCTCCGCTGTATTAGTTTCAAAATACTCGATCTTTCTAAAATAATTTATCTTTCAAAAAATTATTTTTCAAAACCTTTTTATTTTCAAGATCTACTTTTTCTAATGTCGATCCTATTCATTTAAACCTGATAAGCTAAGCTTTGAATAAACCAAAGCTCTGATACCACTTGTAACGTCCCGCCTTTTTGGCCACCTCAAATTGGTAATTAAACCAACTTAAAATGTTCAAATCGACGGTTCGTTATTTAGCTCACAGATTTTAAAACACAGAATCAACACAGAATAAATAACACAGTATTGAAGCAACAGGATAAAACTTTTTATTTATAAAAGAAAAGTTTTGATACACCATTTTCTATACAGCGGTATGTCAAAATAGATTGAATACAAGAAAATCTTTTCTATTTTAAACCTTCAGAGTGCGCCATCTTTGAAATCCCCAGCTTCGCCGATCTTTGAATCCTAAGCTGAAATCTTTGAATCTGTACTGCTCGGGTCTGACCCGAGCGTTCCATGCAAAAACATAAAACACTCGAGTCAGGATTAATCATTTGTTCAAGTAAATTAACTTCAATATAAACTGAATATAATAATTTATCCAAACATAGAACATATTATCTGTGCTTATCAGTTTTTATTTCATGGACAACGGTTACGGAAGCCTGCATATACACATGTGTGCACTGCCACAGCATCCCGGCACGAACATATATACAAGGCTGAGCATAAAAGTTTAAGTAGCAAATGCATGCAGGCATTTACAGCCACAGTTTCTCCCACAAATACAAAGGCAACAGGGAAAGTCACGCAAAAGCAAGTGATATAGAGAGAAATGCCAAGGATTTTCTAAAATCAGGTCATAGCATGGACCAACTAAAACCAATCATGGTTAAGACAGGTTAACATGCCTATGTGGGATCACAACATAAATTTCCAGGAAATGGGAAACCCTAAAATCTAATCATAGAAGTTCGCAACAGGTTAATCAATGGGCTCGCAAAAGAAAGAATGTGTGTTCATACAATAACCTAATAAGTCCTGTATGTCTTGCAACATGTATTTAATAATAGAGTATACCCTTCAAATAACAGAGGGTAAAATTGTTAATAGTTTCATAGTTCAGCCAAAAAGGAAGCCTCAGGGTAGTTAGTGTCTACTAACATACATAGTTGGGTAAGCATTAACATATATCTTTTGGATAGGGTAAGCCTTAAAATATAAATGCTATTTTCATAAATGAGAAAACCCAGATCTCTTTTAAAAGAAAACAAAGAAAATACCAGTTCATGTGAGTTTCAGAATAACACAAAAAAAAACATCAAGTGATCCAAAATGGATATGCAACACCCAAATGAACTGATTTGTATATGAAGAGTGGACCAACTACCCATCTTAATTGCAATAACCATACTATGTTATAGGCAAACATCGAGGTGCATCAAGCATGGAGGCATCAAGCTAGCAAACACAACTGAAGAGCCAAAAGGCACCGGATCGATGAAGTAAAATTTAAGAACCTTGGCGTACAACAATATATTATGTTCCCAATAGAAAACCATTTAAAATCCATGGTGTTCATATATAAAAGCCATGCATGGTGTTCATATATGTATAAAAATATATTTTATGTATCCAACAGCAATTGCCTTAAAAGCCATGATGTGTGTGTGTATATATATACATATAAACTATATTTTGTATTCAGTATATATATAGTAAATGAAAATGTGTAAATGTATTAGCACATACATAAAATAAATGTTAAGTGCGACCAAGTTCATGTTCAGTAAAAGCAAGCCCAACATGAAATCAATATTGATCACCATTTCAAGCTCACCTTCAGGACGGAATAAACAAATGCATACAGGTGTATAAAGTAGTGAACAATTGGTTCGACAAACACACATATACATACACATAGTTTTGTATATATATGCATGTGTTTAACTTGATCAGTAAGTAAGATGGGGTATTTTGCTCACTTGTCTTTCTATCATGCTCTTTCAGATGGTCAAATTCTGGAAATGTTTATACTGTTATGTGTTTGCACATAATGAAGCATGAGCATGTATGACTGTGTTCACACCATCAGTCTTTTTCAGTAGCCCAAAACTATCAATTACTTAAAAGGAACATATCATGCTGTTTTTCATTTAAACAGGGTTCAATAACATCAAATGAACAAATGCCAAACATGACAAGGGTATACTATGTTTTCAGTTTATAAAATGTAACCAATTGTGAATCCACATAACAGCATACATGAAGATTATCAAGACAACATGGTGACTTTGCAAAATATAAAGCAGGTGTCCCAGGCATCATTATAATGCCGCAACACCGTCATAGTTATGTAAGGCCCTGGAAAGCCAGTTAAAAGGTAAACATGGTCAGTTTTCCCCCAAAACAACAAGCATATATCAACTATATGGAAGCAATGCAAATTGAAGTCAAGGCACAACTTCTCAAATTCGTTCCTTAAACACATGATATTCCTCTCATTTACCAAATACGGGTACACGTTAGAACTCATAACTTGGATGAAAAATATATATTTAGTAAATGGGCAAACTACATAATTTGAAAGGACATTAGCCAGTTAAGTTGAAGAAACTGCATAATTAGAGCACATATGTATATTAGGAGCAGATACAAGATCGAAGTGCAAATTATTTGCACAGATTTTAAAAGACAAACAATTGTTCTTTTAAGGCAGCATACTTTGATAAAAGAAATCAAATTGTTGCAACATGCAGTCCAGCAGCAAACAAGAGTAAAGCCAGAACAGGGAAACAGTTCAATACAAAAGGTCTTGACCATCATATTCCTAATTTAAAGAAATCAACTACTTAAACAGAGGTTAATCACGAGGATTATACTCACAATTATATTCAATTTGACTGAAATCAATTTACTTGAAGATATGATTAACCGTGAGTGAGATAACTCACCTTGAAACTGACGCAACAAGCTTTGAGTGTAGACTTCGATTGGAGGCTACAGGTTTTGTTAATCTGGGTTTCCACCTTTTTCTGAAATCGATTCGAGGCTTGGAGGGAGTTGCAACAGCTTCGCGGTGGTTATTATGGCAGCGGTGGACCGATTAAACGAAGGGAGGCAGCAGCGGTTTGCTTCGCTCGAATTGACGGTTGCAAGCAAAGAGCCATGGATTTCGGTCAGAATAATGGGAAAGTGACGATTTTTATTTGGAGGAAAAGAGGTTTTCGGCCATCAAAAACTGAAGAGAAAATGATTTTTGAGAAAGGGAAAATTGACCATTAAAAATGAAAGAGAGAAAGAATCGATTTCTGAGGAAAAAGTGATTTTTGCTCAAGGAATGAAAACAAGGGTATGATTTTATAACAAAGGAACCGTGGAGAGCAAGGAAATCAAAGTAGGCTGAATTTGGGGTGGGTTATTCCTGTGTATAAAAATCCATGGGGTTGAAGGAATTAGATTGTGTGTGTGAGAAGGAACCCCTTATTTTATTAATTTATACATTACGGTTCTTTCTATCTCTTACCGCCATTTACGTAAATGTTATTTTTTTTTGTACTGCCACAAACGGACTTTAATCGTAATGAATTTTGATATGCTGCAACATATTCACGTTCTGAACCCGATAAAATTATCCTGGTTGTCATCCGACTCCGCCTGATTACGACGTTATTTTATTTTCAAATTATTTATCAGTTCATTGATTTTATTCCGTTCGTTCATCAACAATTCTGTTCGCTTATTTGAAATGTTAAATTTCAATTCCTTTATATATAAATACACAGATATTCCAGCCAAATTTCAAATATTTCAACAAATTAATTTTCTAATTTATTTTACGTTAATAACGTTTATTTCCAAACTCAATCATTTTTTTCTAATCGAATTTCAAATCCAAATTCAATCCAAATATTCAACAATAAATATTTGATTTCCAACCGATCATTAAATATCGAATTCAATTCCTATGTAAACAATATATTTGATTTTTAATTTCTAACCCAAATATCAATATAAACTTAATTATCCATAGTTAAACTTTAATTAATGTTATATTCTAGTTGTCGAAATTTCTGGAACGTTACAGTTGGCGAACTATACTTACAGCGTCCTCTTTCAAAATGGTTTTAAACATAACTTGAAAACTATAAGTCGAAATTAAAAACTGCTTTCTCTCATTTGAATGCCCTTATTTAATAGAAGTCCAACGTTTTTCGTTTTGTGGAAATCCGATTTATGCAAAAGTTATAACCGTTTAAAGTTTGCAACTAAAATACGCGAATTACCGCTATGCGAAAAGCTTTATTTTAACTGTAATATATTTTCATATAAAAATTATCTCGAACTTCTTCAAAATACTTTAGAAAACAAACATCACCTTTTCAAAACCAAACTTTTTTTTTGAACGGAAAGGGTGCTTAATTACATAAAAGAAGATTTGTAACAACCAGTATTTTTATAACATGTTAAAACAAGAAATCAAGGCAGAATTAAATTTTAAATCAGAATCAGGGGAAGCGGGTTACGCCATTGCGTTCGTCTCGAAATTTTACATGAAATAGAGTCCGAGTTTTCGAAAATCGGAGTCCGGATGAAGAAGTTATGGCCTGTACAAGTTTCAGCAGTTTTCAGGCAGCACTGGACCAAGGGGTCGGCCATAGGGTCGACCTACCCCCCCCCCCCCCACAGGTCGACCTACCCCCCAGGTCGACCATAGTATTGACCTCCCCTCCTTACAGGTCGGCCTGGTCGGCCTATTTTGACCCAGAATTCATTTTTGAAGCCTGAGACATATTTTGATGGTCCGGGTTGATTCTAGGGTTAATCTAAGGGCCTAAACTAGTTGCTACACCTATAAAAACACCCTTAGACCTAACCTAATTCATATCAAATCATTCTTACACCATTACGCTGCTAAAATACCTCTTGAACCATGGCCGCCGTCTCCAAATCAAAGTAAAAACATTCAAACTCAAATCAATCCAAAGAATAAGGCTTCTACAATGATTCAAGACAATAAATTAACAACGCCACGACATTTTTACAACCAATTCAGTTCTTAATTCATTAGTCATGCTCTGTAAGTTCTAGTTGTTTTTAGATTTAAACATTTAATTATAATATGGTTATGGAATAAAGTGGAATTGGATTTAAGTATGTTTACTAGATCTATTTCTGTTGCTTCTTGGATCTTGAGTTTTGAGACTTGTCTATCTTTATTCCCATGTCTAGTTTATGATCTATTCAGCCTGTTGTAAATTAGTTTTCTTGATTCATATTGATGTTATTACTAAGTTGTAATTTTCATGCCTGTGATGGTGTTTTTCTCTCTGATCTTATTTTTATGCAAAATTCTACCTCCCCCTATTTATTTTCTTTTGATGAACCTAGGTCAATTTCGGACCTAGGCCTAAACTACGATATACGTGCGATGGTATACGGGGGAAATATTGGAATATTGCCGAGTGGAATATATGTGTTTGGTGGAATTGATGGCATAACATAAAAATTGGATATTAGGGTATTACTACCATTAACATGAAATTGGATATTTGGGTATTGTCAATATAATTGAGATTGCAAGTTTGAGCATACATGAATTGGCATGTAAATTAAATCACGAGTTTGGGACAATGTATATTAAATCAAAAGATTGGGCTTATGTTAATTAGGCATATGTAGAATTGGGAATTTGAACATGAAAGCAATCGTAAACTTGATAGTTGGCATAAACATGTATTATGAACTTGGGCAACTGACATGTACTGTAATAAAAAGATTATAGTTTGGGATAACTACATCATGAATCATGATTTGGGTTTATTGGGTATGAAACTTGATACATGTAATTTTATCTAGAACTTGATATGGTAAAATGGCATAAAATTGGCATACATGTAAAACGACATAAATTGAACATATGTAAATTTGGTACGAATTGGGCATATGTAGAAACTAACATGTAATCTAGAGCTTGGGCGTATGTTAATTATGTAAAATTTGGGAGTTGGAACATATATGAAAATTTATGACTTGGTAGAGTTTTAATATGAATGCGCCTAAGTTGGGTTTTGGGTAGTTGGCATGTATCATAAATAAAAGGCTATAACTTGGCATAACCTTATAGTGAATTATGATAATAATTTGGTAATACGTTTTGGGGCAAAAACGTGAATTATGAACTTGATAATTGATATGTAACTGGAAATATGAACGTGGTTGGAACATGAACATTTCTATATGTTAAACACATGAACTGATATTGGGGTTTTGGGTGCAATACGACCATTAATGAACCTTTGACACGAGGTTAGGCTCAGTTTGTGGTGTAAATCTGCCCGGAACCGCCCGGCAAATCCAGTAGCCACAAAGTGTCAGTCTAATGTGAGAGGTCGAAGGCCAAATTGTAGGCGTAACGGTTTAAGACACGAGGTTAGACCCAGTTTGTGGTGTAAATCTGCCCGGAACCGCCTGACAAATCTAGTGGCCACAAAATGCACGGTCTAATGTGAGAGGTCATGATTCGTTCGTCATAATGAATGAATTAAGGAATACTAACCATAATAAGACGTGTGTATGGTTAGAGGGTTAGGTGGGATGACATGGAAATATGACATGTAAATGTGGACCTAACCGGTATGAGTTAAGAACATGTAAAACTTACGAATGTAGGCTTAACCAACATAATAGTTAATCAGACCAATGGGTGGGTTAAGTGACATGACTAGATTAATGACACTTAACCAATATAACATGACACGTGGCAGGGTTAAGTCAACTTGAACATATAGATAATACTTAACCAACTTAGCATGATACGTGGGCGGGTTAAGCCATGAATAATTTGAATATACTTAACCAATTGGACACGATGATTTAATCGGGTTAAGTCATGAACCGCTTGAATATACTTAACCAATTGGACACGATGATTTGATAGGGTTAAGTCATGAACCGCTTGAATATACTTAACCAATTGGACACGATGATTTGATAGGGTTAAGTCATGAACCACTTGAATATACTTAACCAATTTAACACGATGATTTGAACCGCTTGAAAATACTTAACCAACTTGACAAATGATTCGTAGGGCTAAGTCATGAACTTGAACGACAACATTTAGCCAATTTGACATGACGTAGGCGGGTTAAGTCACGAACTTGAATGACAACACTTAACCAACTTGACATGCTAGACTGATGGGGTTAAGTCTCGAATTTAAATGACAACACTCAACCAACTGGACAGATACCCTAGTTGCGCGGTCCTTTTCAGCAGTAACCCACTAGATGTATCACGATACCCTGGAACTAGGCAGGGTGGGGCACGATTACTGGGCTGATTGTAAGCGACCAGAAAGACGGCTGAGTTGGTGCGCCATTGTAGGTTCAGGCGGACTATGGTCGTGCACATAGTCCGGAGTTGAAAAAGCAGGCATTGGGCACCAGTAGGTTTACACTGTGCGTGCTTGATTCGTGTCGGTGGTTGGCACCCTAGGGCTTGATACACCCTATGGTGAACCTAGCACAGGTGACTACATTTCGTGATTGGGCCATATGACACAGACACATGAACGAGCTAGGACTTGTAGGGAGCCGATCGATTAATAGATCGTTACGTGGAAAAAGGGTGTTGTTTGTTAGGTAGCATAATCCCTAGTGGTCCTAGGTGGCATAAACCCTAATCGAATCTTGAAAACGTTCAATAGGTAGCATAAGCCCTAGTGGTCCTAGGTGGCATAAATCCTAGTTGAACACGCGATAGTTCATGATAAGGAAACCTAGCCAGAACAAGGATGGCGGTCCAAACGATTTCAAGAATGGTGGCACTACGTTGAAGTAGTATAGAAATACGTGATGAAACCCGTACGATATACGGCAAGGGACTGTAAATATACATGGAAAGGATGATACGGGTTGGGGTACTAGTACAGTTGGTGCAGAGAATTTAGGAAATCAAAGAAAATAGTGGAATAGTGAAGCTTAGAAATCTTGCGATGTTATACTTAATAGAAACCTTGCAATGTGATACTTGGTAGGAACCTTGTGATGGTACTCTTGATAGGAAGCATGGAATGTTATACTTGATTCATCGTGCCTGTAGCTTACCTTGTCATCATGCTTATGTTTACTTTCAGTTTATTCATGCCATATTATCTTCAACTGTTTTTATGCTGAAAGCCACTAGGACTTACTCAGTCTTTATGACCGACCCAGTTTGTTTCGCCTCTTTTTCTTTCGTTTCCCCCCCAGGTTCGCAGGGTGGGAATACAGCTTAGTTCGGATCTTACCAAGCTCCAAGGCTCTTTCATGTACTGCTTGGATTTATCTTGGCTATGGCTTGCTATGCTGTTTTACTTGGGGAATGATTTATGACTATGGTTTTATGCTTCTTTACTATTGCAAGACAGATTTTGATGCAATGGATTTAATAGCATTTTGATGTAAAATGCTTTAGACCTTTCTATATTTTAAAGCAATGAAATTTGGTTCTTCTTCTGCTGTTTTGTATGTTTTGTCTTGTAATATTTCTGTGTATGTTTACCTAGATAGTGCTCCACCAAAGCTAGTGCATTCCCTTTGTGAGTGACCCTAGCGGAGGTGGGATGATACATTTGGTATCAGAGCAGAAGGTTACCAGACTAGGCAAAAGTTTTTAAAACCTTTTGAAATTATTTTCAAAACCATTTACAAAGAAGCATTTTTTAAGAAAAGTTTTATTTTTAAAGGCTATTCCCCAAAGGCCATTAGCATTATCCTTTGTTTCCTTTTTTGAATCCCTTTTCCTTTCTTTCCTCCATCTGTAGTCACATTAGTTCCATCTGCGACTAATCTTATTTCAAGCTTTGTAGGGTTGTCGTACGATGGAGGTAGTTCTCGAGAGACCTTTTAACATGTTATATAAGAGGGGATAAGAGTGGTTAAGGCGAATGAGGCTCAAAACAAGAAGGTAGAAATGTTTCTATAGGAAAGTCTAGTTTACCTTTCTATCCTGTTCGTACCCTTTTTGATTATGGTACATCGCATCTTTTTTATTTCTGCTTCGATAGTTGAGTCTTTGCACCTTAGTACTAGCGTAGTAGAGGATCCCATTTTATTCTCAAATCCTGTTAGGGAATCGGCTCATTTATTCATGACTCGTTTGGATTTGGGAATGTCTATGCTAAGTGTTGAGTTTAGAAGTAATTCTTATGTTTTTTTAGGCTATGGGTCGATTCTAGGGATGGAATGGTTATCTAGTATTGGTTCCATTCTTGAGTATGAAAAGAGGGTAGTTAGACTCTTGACTTGCCTCGGTAATACCCTCAAAGTCTAGTGTAACCCTTAGGGTTCTGCCATGCTTAGTTACCTAGAATCTCTTGATACATCTATTGATCTCGAGTAGTGTTCGCCACTAAGGTGGATGGTTCATTTCGCTTATGCATGAGTTATAGGAAATCACCTTAATAAGTACATTTGGCAACATGGTTGACATCTGTTTATTTGCAAGAGATAATCCTTCTGCGTGGAATACCCTATAAACGAGATCCAGGATTCACTGGTGAATTTTGGAGAGCTTGCATGAAACCATGAGTATGCAGTTATGTTTGAGCCGAGTATACTAGAAGGAGGATAAGGGAAAATGGGACGAGAGACAACAGTGAAATGAGTTCCAACTCATATTTTGGAAACAAGAATTAAGAAATTATGAAGTTAAAGATGGACAAAGGTCAATGGAGTTAAGCTCAAGGAAATGCGGCTTAAAAGACTGAAGACTAGATACGCGCATCATATCTCTTTTTAAGAGTATATCCTTGATTCCTCTTTTCCTATAGAGCTTACTTGCATGTTATCGTTTATGTATATCCTCTCGGTCCTATTCTCAATCTTATTTCTATTGCAAACCCCATAAGGAGTATGACTCATCTGCTTGTGATATATGTTGGGGTTTGAGTATGTCCGTTGGGTTGACTAAACTTTTTGGGCTTTATAGGATATGGGTTGGTTTTAGGAAGGGATTTCTTGCAACCTAAAAGGAGTTTATCATGCTTGGTTTCCTAGAATCATATATATTGGTTTTGGGCTGGTGTTTAGGGTACAAAGTTTTTCTTTACTTGCTTCTATCATTCGGTTATACCTTTAGGTAGGAACTAATGGATGTAAACATGTGTTTGAGACATGTTATGGTTGATGGTTGCAAGTGGTTGCTAGTTGTTGCTCGTGGATGCATGAAAACACATTAGGCACTAGATCGGCTCAGTCACATCTCATATTGCATGAATGTTTATACTTGTTTATAGATGGAATTGAATGTGTTATCATGTGGATGTTGCATATAGATGGATGTTTGTGCACACATATAGTGTTTATATGACTAGGACTATTTGCATACATGTTGGATTCATGGAACTAAACATATTTTGCATTTAAAAAGATCAACCAGGCCTGATCATTTGCATTAGACAAGGAACATATACACACACTTCTTGCATATGTTCATGCAGCATTACAAATCTCTTAAGGACAATGGATGCCTGCGATTGATGATTGAGTAGAAGGATGATTGGATGGTAGGACACATTCTTCTTAACTTTAAGATTTCGGGGACGAAATCCTTTAAGGAGGGGAGAATGTAACAACCCGTATTTTTATAACATGTAAAAACAAGAAATCAAGGAAGAATTAAATTTTAAAGTCAGAATCAGGGGAAACGGGTTACGACATTGCGTTTGTCTCGAAATTTTACATTAAATAGAGTCCGAGTTTCGAAAATCGGAGTCCGGATGAAGAAGTTATGGCCTGTACAAGTTTTAGCAGTTTTTAGACAGCACTGGACCAGGGGGTCGACCTACCCCCCCCCCCCCCGGTCGACCATAGTGTCGATCTCCCCCCTACAGGTCGACCTGGTCGGCCTGTTTTGACCCAGAACTCATTTTTGAAGCCTGAGACATGTTTTGATGGTCCGGGTTGATTCTAGGGTTAATCTAAGGGCCTAAACTAGTTGCTATACCTATAAAAACACCCTTAAACCTAACCTAATTCGTATCAAATCATTCTTACATCATAATGCTGCTAAAATACCTCTTGAACCATGGCCGTCGTCTCCAAATCAAAGTACAAACATTCAAACTCAAATCAATCCAAAGAATAAGGCTTCTACAATGATTCAAGACAATAAATTAACAATGCCGCGACATTTTTACAACAAATTCAGTTCTTAATTCATTAGCCATGCTCTGCAAGTTCTAGTTGTCTTTAGATTTAAACATTTAATTATAATATGGCCATGGAATAAAGTGGAATTGGATTTAAGTATGTTTACCGATCTATTTCTGTTGCTTCTTGGATCTTGAGTTTTGAGACTTGTCTATCTTTATTCCCATGTCTAGTTTATGATCTATTCAGCCTGTTGTAAATTAGTTTTCTTGATTCATATTGATATTATTACTAAGTTGTAATCTTCATGCCTGTGATGATGTTTTTCTCTCTGATCTTATTTTTATGCAAAATTCTACCTTCCCCTATTTATTTTCTTTTGATGAACCTAAGTCAATTTCGGACCTAGGCCTAAACTACGATATACGTGCGATGGTATACGGGGGAAATATTGGAATATTGCCTAGTGGAATATATGTGTTTGGTGGAATTGATGGCATAACATAAAAATTGGATATTTGGGTATTACTACCATTAACATGAAATTGGATATTTGGGTATTGTCAATATAATTGAAAATGCAAGTTTGGGCATACATGAATTGGCATGTAAATTAAATCACGAGTTTGGGACTATGTAAATTAAATCAAAAGATTGGGCTTATGTTAATTAGGCATTTGTAGAATTGGGAATTTGAACATGAAAGCAATCGTAAACTTGATAGTTGGCATAAACATGTATTATGAACTTGGGCAACTGACATGTATTGTAATAAAAAGATTATAGTTTGGGATAACTACATCATGAATCATGATTTGGGTTTATTGGGTATGAACTTGATACATGTAATTTTGGCTAGAACTTGATATGGTAAAATGGCATAAAATTGGCATACATGTAAAACGACATAAATTGAACATATGTAAATTTGGTACGAATTGGGCATAAGTAGAAACTAACATGTAATCTAGAACTTAGGCGTATGTTAATTATGTAAAATTTTGGAGTTGGAACATATGTGAAAATTTATGACTTGGTAGAGTTTTAATATGAACGCGCCTAAGTTGGGTTTTGGGTAGTTGGCATGTATCGTAAATAAAAGGCTATAACTTGGCATAACCTTATAGTGAATTATGATAATAATTTGGGAATACGTTTTGGGGCAAAAACGTGAATTATGAACTTGATAATTGATATGTAACTGGAAATATGAACGTGGTTGGAACATGAACATTTCTATATGTTAAACACATGAACTGATATTGAGGTTTTGGGTGGAATACGACCATTAATGAACCTTTGACACGAGGTTAGGCTCAGTTTGTGGTGTAAATCTTCCCGGAACTGCCCAACAAATCCAGTAGCCGCAAAGTGTCAGTCTAATGTGAGAGGTCGAAGGCCAAATTGTAGGCGTAACGGTTTATGACACGAGGTTAGACCCAGTTTGTGGTGTAAATCTACCCGGAACCGCCCGACAAATCCAGTGGCCACAAAATGCACGGTCTAATGTGAGAGGTCATGATTCGTTCGTCATAATGAATGAATTAAGGAATACTAACCATAATAAGATGTGGGTATGGTTAGAGGGTTAGGTGGGATGACATGGAAATTTGACATGTAAATGTGGACCTAACCGGTATGAGTTAAGAACATGTAAAACTTACGAATGTAGGCTTAACCAACATAATAGTTAATCACACCAATGGGTGGGTTAAGTGATATGACTAGATTAATGACACTTAACCAATATAACATGACACGTGGCAGGGTTAAGTCAACTTGAACATATAGATAATACTTAACCAACTTAGCATGATACGTGGGCGGGTTAAGCCATGAATTATTTGAATATACTTAACCAATTGGACATGATGATTTGATAGGGTTAAGTCATGAACCGCTTGAATATACTTAACCAATTGGACACGATGATTTGATAGGGTTTAGTCATGAACCGCTTGAATATACTTAACCAATTGGACACGATGATTTGATAGGGTTAAGTCATGAACCGCTTGAATATACTTAACCAATTTAACACGATGATTTGAACCGCTTGAATATACTTAACCAACTTGACAGTTGATTCGTAGGACTAAGTCATGAACTTGAACGACAACACTTAGCCAATTTGACATGACACGTAGGCGGGTTAAGTCACGAACTTGAATGACAACACTTAACCAACTTGACATGCTAGACTGATGGGGTTACGTCTCGAATTTAAATGACAACACTTAACTTACTGGACGGAAACCCTAGTTGCGCGGTCCTTTTCAGCAGTAACCCACTAGATGTATCACGGTACCCTGGAACTAGGCAGGGTAGGGCACGATTACTGGGCTGATTGTAAGCGACCATAACGACGGCCGAGTTGGTGCGCCATTGTAGGTTCAGGCGGACTATGTTCGTGCACATAGTCCGGAGTTGAAAAAGCAGGCATTGGGCACCAGTAGGTTTACACTGTGCGTGCTTGATTCGTGTCGGTGGTTGGCACCCTAGGGCTTGATACACCCTATGGTGGACCTAGCACAAGTGACTACATTTCGTGATTGGGCCGTATGACACAGACACATGAACGAGCTAGGACTTGTAGGGAGCCGATCGATTAATAGATCGTTACGTGGAAAAAGGGTGTTGTTCGTTAGGTAGCATAATCCCTAGTGGTCCTCGGTGGCATAAACCCTAATCGAATTTAGAAAACGTTCAATAGGTAGCATAATCCCTAGTGGTCCTAGGTGGCATAAATCCTAGTTGAACACGTGATAGTTCATGATAAGGAAACCTAGCCAGAACAAGGATGGCGGTCCAAACGATTTCAAGAATGGTGGCACTACGCTGAAGTAGTATAGAAATACATGATGAAACCCGTACGATATACGGCAAGGGACTGTACATATACATGGAAAGGATGATACGGGTTGGGGTACTAGTACAGTTGGTGCAGAGAATTTAGGAAATCAAAGAAAATAGTGGAATGGTGAGCTTAGAAATCTTGCAATGTTATACTTGATAGAAACCTTGCAATGTGATATTTGGTAGGAACCTTGTGATGATACTCTTGATAGGAAGCATGGAATGTTATACTTGATTCATCGTGCCTGTAGCTTACGTTGTCATCATGCTTATGTTTACTTTCAGTTTATTCATGCCATATTATCTTCATCTGTTTTTATGCTGAACTTATTCAGTCTTTTTGACTGACCCAGTTTGTTTCGCCTCTTTTTATTTCATCCCCCCCCCCCGGTTCGTAGGGTGGGAATACAGCTTAGTTCAGATCTTACCAAGCTCCAAGGCTCTTTCATGTACTGATTGGATTTCTCTTGGCTATGGCTTGCTGTGCTGTTTTACTTGGGGAATGATTTATGACTATGGTTTTATGCTTCTTTATTATTGCAAGACAGATTTCGATGTAATGGATTTAATAGCATTTTGATGTAAAAGGCTTTAGACCTTTCTAGATTTTAAAGCAATGAAATTTGGTTCTTCTTCCGCTGTTTTATATGTTCTGTCTTGTAATATTTCTGTGCATGTTTACCTAGATAGTGCTCCACCAAAGCTAGTGCATTCCCTTTGTGAGTGACCCTAACGGAGGTGTGGTGTTAAAAGATTGCAAATAGTTTGAGTTGGCCTAAAATAAAAACAACATTACAACAAATACTTCACAAAGTAAAATAAAAGCCAACTCAAGCAACAAATAGGACATTACAAAACACCACGGTATATAAACCAAATCCACGCTATAACAAGACTTTGAAACACACAACAGGAATCTCTCAGAACCCAGCATACAAACCAAGCTTCCAAAAGGCCAATATTTAACACCAGTCTTCTTAACACTACTCAAAACCAAGGCCCATAATAAGCGCAAAAGCCCAAAAAAGTTACCTTCCACCAACAAGCAAACATCAACAATAAGCAACGGGAACAAAAAGGAAAAAACAGTTCCACCATACCAGAGTAATTAACAAACAAAACCACCAAAAAAATATACCTAGCAAAAGAGCTTATCTGATCAAGAGCATAACAAGAAAGATACTCCAAAAATAACAAACATATGAAGTCCACAAACATCAACAACTGAACACTGACCATACTCCAAGATAAAAGGGAAACCTCCAAAACTCAACTTATCAAGCAGAAAACCAAAATCAAAAATCTGAAGCATAACCAAAACAATGACTGCAAATGCCAACATTAATCACTCAACTACCAACTTTAAGGAATACAACGGGGGAGAATACTCCATACACATTGAAATTCTGACATAATAACATCAAAACAGATAGATATTTAAACCCAGAACTGCGTAAAACCAAACAAAAGACACAAAAATACGCCCAATCTAAACATTAGGCCGAAAAATTATTTCTTTGAAATTCCACCATAGATAATATTACCAAAATTTTCACTCACTACCCTATTCTTCTTAGATCTTTACCTGGTATTATAATGAGGAAAATTTAACCATTCTTTTTCACCCTTCACCATAATGCCGTTATTTCGATTTCTCTTTCTTTTATCACTATTAGAGGAGAAGTCGGAATCTTCCATTCTACTATCTTGAAGAGAATCTAAAGAAATCTGAGATAATACTTCATATTTGCCTAATTCTTCTTCTCTAATACAATTTTTCTTCATAATTCATGCCTATATTGCTGTCTCTTTTATAATTAATACCTACATTTCATTCATCAGTGGAAACAAAATGGTTCCTTTCATCATACATATGATTATTAACGATATTTTTCGTCAACATTGGAGAAAGGTCTATGCAAGTGGACCTAAGGGAAAATAGGTTTATTTACTTTCACGAGTTCGAGTTAGTTCACCGTTTCCTAGACATCAAGATTTTGAGCCCAAAAGATTAGTCACTTTTCCCTCAATGGGGTGAGCATCACGCTTAAGCGACTCAAGAACCAACAGTTATCTTAGGATAAGGTTCCCCTAAGCACAACCCTCGATAAGGGCTAAACGGCTTGTAGGAAGGGGTTTCGCACTGACTTTGCGGAAGGATTTAGGCTTGATTAAGAGCTTGTAAACATGTAGAAAGAAAATAATATTTTGCAGTGGTAATAGTTAAGAAATTACATGAGAAACTCATGAGGAATTATACTAAGTATTGATCCACTCTTTGTTGATCTTTGATTTAGAATGCACAAGTGATTACAACCGAAATCCACAATTTGATTTAGGAATCAGGGTTTACTCTAGAGAAAAGAGTACAAGAATGAGAATGAGAAAATCGCCCCGAAAATGAGACTCCTAGGGTCTTATTTATAGGCAATCAGGGCCCCCTTTGCTATTAGGCCAGCAATACCCCCTGTCGGCCGCTTTTCCCTTTGATTTTGGAAGATTTGGCTCTCGGACGCCTTTTATTTAGGTTCTGAAGGCTTTGCCTATGGCTTTTTTTGGTGCTGGCTCCTGCCTTTGAAAGAGGGTTCCGGTCTGTGGAACTCCTTTTTGATTGCTTGTTCATCCACTTTGTATTGATCCTAAGTTTGTTGGTGCAAATGGCTTTCGAAAGGTTATGGCTTCCGAATGTAGGCTTCCACACATAGACTCTCGGCCTTATTATTAACGCTTTGTGGAACTTTGTGATTACAGTGGAAGATTGTCGATCCTGCCATCCATGTCGGTATTGATACTATGCATATTAGTTGGATAGCTTGTCTCTCTTCGGGGTTCCGGCTTGCCTTTCGGTAGACTCCTAAAGTGTATCCTTGCTTCTTCCGAAGGTTGCTTCCGGTGCTTTGAGAAGTTACTTATCAGGGTAGCTTCTCGAAAACCAACCAATAGAGGTCTCGGTAATTGATTCTCAATTAAACTTCATGTGCCTTAAACTTTGTATCTTTGATGCTTTTGCCTCCTTATGTATCGATATTAAGTAATTTAATACCGATAGCCCTTTCATCCCTCTAGATCCCGGTTTGTAGGATTATTGATCTTTCTCTTCATTGGCTTTCAGTCTTGGGTGACCTTATACTATTTGCTCATCATGCCGGAACTAACTTAAGCTTTCGGCCTTACCTTGTGCTTGGATTCTTCTTATGGAAGACTCTTTTATACTTATGGCGGTCCGCTACCCCTTCACCGACAGCCTGTTCCGGTGGTAATTTTGGTAGTAACATTTGTCCCCTTGTAAAGGGGTAATTTCGACTTTTCAAGTCAAACCTCTCTTGATTTTGATGTTGTACGATTTTAATTATGTAGGGTTCCCAACTTTTCGCCTTTTCAAGGTAGATCTATTTCGTTAATTCAATCTTACTTGTGCGGTTGAGATTAAAAGTTATTCTTTTGTTAGAAGCTCCTCTTTCTTCCTCTTATTTCCTGCATAACACATAACTCAAACAAAAATTCATTAAGCCCTTCCAAGGTTTCAAACTCGATCTTTCGTAAGCATTTTTAACCCGATTAGAGGCGCATGTTTGCATCATGTTTTTAACCTAGCTTAAGAAATTGATTAGAGTTCGACATATCTAAGGCAATTTAATCTTTGATTATAGCTAGGATAATGCCTAATGGCGTATCAAATCAATTGTATCTTTTCCCACATATTATTGGGGTCTAAAATGCAAAATTACATATAGATGGTTGTTTTTGCCACTAAGTGACATACTAGGTTGCTGATACGAGTGAACCCCACAATTCTGTTGTTTACTTAATTAACTTTTAATTTCCTAACACCAAGGTTCGTGTTTATTTGGCTTTCGACCCAATGGGTGCCGGTTTAGTGGCGGAAATGCTATTGCAAGCTATATTTTTCCTTGGTTCCTGTGTCGGCTAAATTCGAAGCTTTCAAATAAAACATTTAGGCTGGGAGTCCATTTATATTGGGTTTCAGAATGAGTTAGTTCTTTCGCGACTGTCCAATTAATTGTTTAGTATCCAAGATCTAGTTGTCCTTCAACATAGGTGACTTACGCATAGGCTTCATTAACATTAACTTTTACCCAAAGAAGGGTTAAGTGCTTAAGGGATCAAATCCTGAGCATTAGCAAGGCCTATGTTATCTACTCACCTATAGGTGGATTTCATGTATTTTTATTAAAAAGAAAAAGGAACTAAGTTGTATATTATGGTATGATATCACCTGGTAGGATCATGTCTGAAGCTCGATGATCTAGCAGCTCAAAGCCATGCAGATCCATTAAATCTCGCCCAAAGAAGGCTCCCCTTCTTTAATGTTTTTTTATCAATGCCCAAGAGGAAGTAAATGTTATACTTAGAAGTTTTGGCATGAATAACATTAATGCTCTTCCCGCTTCTTCACTAGATACTATTCAGAACCCTCCAGTAGGGTACTTTGCTTATACTGCCATTTATATTTGGCATGGAGGGTTCTTTCCTTTTCCGGAGTTTGTTCCCTCTCTGGCCGGACCTCCACCTGACATTGTCTATACCCTCCCCGAAATCTGAGCCACCCAGCCTTAGCCGAGATGTATTTCTTCTTCCCCGAAGCTCTTCCTGAAGCTTCATTTTGCTCCCTCCCATTGATACTGCTTCGTTCATTTTTTTAGCTGTTGAAGATGTTCAGACCAGAGAACCAAAGGGAATGCTACTCTCCATTGCAAATGAGTTCAACTTTTGTTTTGTTTTTTTTTTTTTTGTATGCTGAAGCAACGGGTAGGATGGATATACATACATACATATATACATATATATGCGAAAAAGATAAAGTATGAACAAGGTCATTCACGTGTTAACAACACAGGGGTTGAATTTAGGTTGTTTAAGGAGGTAGGCATATACATTGATGGTGAAATGGTGTTGCGCATAATAACTAGGGAATGGGGTTGCGTTAGTTTTACTTGGGGTAGGCACTTCTATAATATAAATAGGAGTTAGTAGCTGTGTTTACTTTTCATTTCATATTACGGCTACGAGTAAGCATTTTTAGGGCTTAGGCATGCAGTGATATTTCAAGTGAAAGAAAGAAAAGAAAAGGCATGCGAAAAGGAAGGATAGGACGTAGGTTGCAATTTTATTTTAAATTTTGCATGTACGAATTGCGTCTTTCACATTTGCCTACACGACTTGGTTTAGGCTTTACTTAGGGTAGAATAAATATCATAACTTTGGTCTGAAGAAAATCAGGGACGCTGCTTACATTATGGTATGCTTGTACCCTTAAAGGCCACGTTTTCAGCTTTATAAAACTTAACCATGAAGCAATATGGTAGCTACACCTATATACGGTTATCGTATATATGTTATTATATTTTATTTTATTTTGTGGTTACGAACGCAGAACCGCAATGAAAATTGGTACACCGCTATGTCAAAATGAAAAATGACCCTTTAACCATACCCATCTAAACCTATTTTTATCCACCTGGGTCAAGCCCATCTTCTATTTTTTTATAATGGGTTAAGGCCCGTTCAACCCAACTAAAAAAAAAAAATCTACCCTTTCTATTCTTACACGGCTTAAACCTTAAATCTAATTCATGACATTTTCTTTGGTGACTCTTTTCCTCTCAAATTGAATCGACTGCAAACGTGTCGAAGAAAATTACATCGATTTATTTGGTTGCTAATAAATAGCTGCAAGGTATGCATTCATTTTCTACTTATTTTGAATTTCCAACTTTTGATTTCCTTCACTGTGACTGTTTTTGATGTAGTTTAATTGGATGGTGGCAGTTTAATTGATTAGTATAATTGCTGATAACGTTGTTGAATAATACTGTACCGGTTATCAATGTACTTTTTTTTTTAATTAAAATTGAAATTCAGTAATTAACAATGCATTTTTTCTTGACCATATAATAACTAGCATGCGTAATGAACATATAAACTGTTACAAGTATAAATTTGAGAAAAATATGGGGTAATGTTGTGCTATTAACCAAAATGAAGTATATTGGCTTCGCGTTCAGTTGTTTGCATGCTGGGTTTTCATATGCATCTCATTTGGTCAGGTGCTGGCATAACAGGCTTGTTTAATGGAATATTAATGCTTTGTTACACAGTTTGTTTGCTTACTTATAAAAGAATAATGCTTTGCTACAAAAAATTTATAAAAGAACTTACGTATTATATAGTCCCGGTCCCATCTATATTACTCAATGCATTGAGCCAACTGGACTAACAATTTTCTTTTAACGTCGCCTTATATTTTTTTCCCTATGCTTAGCACTTTTCTCTGTTATAATGTTATTGTTGTTTGATACACGAAAGCAATTCACAGGCAGTCTTCTTAAAAACCATGCATAGAAATGAATATTTTATCGTGATCTCTATCGCAACCAAATACTTGTATCATTTCTATGTGCTTGTGCATAGAGTTCAATTTTAAACTGATCTCTATCTGTTAGCAAAATACACTTTTAAATAACCGCATTTATTTTATGACAACTAGCAGATACTGAATTAAAAGATTAAACAAGGGATCAGTATATGAAAAAATATCTTATATTTTGTAATTGATTGATGGATGGTAAATCTAGCAAAGATACGGGGTTGATGTTAAAGGCAGAGGTGATTGGCTAGGGGGAAAAAATCTGTATATGAGTAGGTGACATGGCGACATAGGAAGTTCGGTTCTATGAAGCGATAGAGTAGACACACCTATATACGTTTATCATATATATATTATTATATTTGATACATTTTGCAGTATTTAACTCTACCTATAATAATCGTTAACCGTTATATTCTGACTGACACATGCGAATGTAGAATGCAATGAAAATTGGTACACCACTATGTCTTAATGTTCCAGTCCCACAAAAATTAATTTTGTTGAACTCCGACTCCGTTTACACAATGGTGTTATTTTATTTCAAATTTATTTATCGGTTCATTTTTAAATTTCGTCTGCCGACAAAACAACTTTGATTGGCTCCAAACTGAAATCTAGCAATAATTAGCTATACGCATTCTAATAAAATTCGTTTTGCCGAAAACGGATGTTGTTTGAAAAGAGTGTTATTTCTAAGACCTATATACTACCGATTAAATATAATTAAATCCAAAATAAATCTATTTAAATAATAAGTCATTATTATCGTATCTCCAATTATTATCGTATCTCCAATTGAGATCTTATACAGCTCCAGAATAAACCAGTATATATATAATTTAAATAAAATATTTAAAATTCCAAGTTAAACGATATTATATTTATAAGAAATCACTTCTATTTATAAATAAATCGTTATATTTTAAAAACGATTTTCATAGCGATTATTTGAAAAATTAAATTGGACATACCTGCAATCAATAACATGAAATCTCCATTTTTCTCTTCCATTAGAAAAATAAAATCAAATAGATTCAAACGTTTCTTGTTTCACAGAATTCAGAATTATATCGGATCATGTATATTCAATTAAAGTTCAAAACTCAATATTATGAACTGCCGCGTCATTACATGCTTGTTTTAATTATATTATAAATTTAAACATTCAAACTCCATTTTATGAAATAAATTCGATATAAAAATCTATTAACATCACCAAATCAATATTTAAAATAGATTTAAATGTTCGTAATTAACGTTCAAAAATCTAGGATGTTGCAAGTTGAATCTCCAAGAAGAAATGCTCCAATCCAAGCAAAACTAAAAGGTCAAGGTAACTTCTTCCAAGAAAAAGGCCCCATTTATTAGGGGTAGATCATCAAGGAAATCAACACAGCAAGGAATAGTCTGGAAGCTCTACTACTAAAGGATACAGTCCCAAGAGGTCAGACTATGATAATACAGAAGCTTACCTTAAAGACATAATGAAGAAAGCTATCAAAGATCTGCTTGGGAGCAAAGGGAAGAGAACCTTGGATGAGAAGTTTAACGATAACGAAAGGGTGGCCACTTTCACCAATGTCATTATGAATACTATAATACCATCCATTGTGAAGATCCTAACCATGAAGTATCTTGGAACCACCGACCTGGATGATCATCTAATGGCTTTTGACAGCCAGATGGACCTTCATAATGCTTCTTTTGCTATTCGATGTCGTCTTTTCCCAGCAACACTCCAAGGGAAACCGCTAAGTGGCATCGTCAATATCGGGAAATACCATATGCTCATGGAAGAAATTCTCTTACGAGTTCTTTGCAAAGTTCTGCATCTGCAAGGACCAATAGTATACTACACTGTCATCGCCAATATAAAGCAAAGGCAGAGGGAGTTTTTGGGAGATTATTTGAAAAGGTTCAATGTGGAAGCTTTATAGGCAAAAGACATGAACGATTGTGACAAGCTTATTGCCGTTCACTTAGGATTAATCGAGAACACTCCTTTCTGGAAGGAGTTATATATCCACGGGTGAAAAGACTTGTAAGATTTACACTTCTAGGAGGATAAATTCATTCTCATGGATGAGCTATACTGCAAAAAGAAGAAGTTTAACCACCATGGCGAAGGAGGGAAACCAGGTTTTAATCGAAAACCTCAAGGTGGGAGGTTTGGGTTTGATGGAAGCCAAAAGAAGCCATGATGGGAAGAATCTAACACTAACTCTGTGGCTTTGAGTAAACCTATTTCAATTATATATGATGTGGCTAAGGAAAGGTTCAATAACATCCTAGTATCTTTTAAAGCTAAAAACTACACAGAACCCTACAACGGAGGAAATGTGAGTACCACAAGACAAATGGGCATAAGACCGATGAATGCAAAGTGTTAGAAGGCATAATTCGAAGCTCATTCGTGAAGGGTAATTAAAAGAATTTGTTCTAGACAAACAATAAGCATCCCAACATACCAATGGACATCAAAAGATCCCGCCAACTCAGTAGAAGCTCCAGTCGAGGAGGGTCAACTAAATTTGGTCCCTCCAGTGAATCGAATTAATCTGATCCATGGAGGGCCATACCCTACTGGGAACAGCCAAGCTGTCCGGAATCGATATCTAAGAGAAGCCCGCGAGGGGATATTTTCTATTCAAGAAGAGCCATCACTTAAGAATGTCCATTATAACATCAAAATGCACAACCTAACTGTTTTCCCAAATGAGTTGCAGAAGGGTATCCACCATCTACATTATGATCCTCTCATGATAACAACACAAATTGGGCTTTCAATGGTCTAAAAGATTCTTGTTGATGCTGGGAGTGCAGTGAATGTAATCTTTAAACATGCTTTTAACCAAATGGGTATTTCCGAAAAAAGGTTGGAACCAAGCAATGAGCCTATTTTCGATTTCAACAACAATGGGTCTACTCCGGTAGGGAAAATCAAGGATTTGGTCCAAGTTAGATTGTCTCCTCTCTGCATAACTTTCGAGACTCTTTTCGTCATCATTGACTAGCCTTCTTACTACAATGCTTTCTTTGGCCGTCCGACTCTAGATGAGGTGGACGCTTTCGTATCATTGAAATATCTTATGATGAGATTCCTAACAAAAAAGGGCTGGGGGCACAATCAGGGGGATACAATTCAATTGTCGCAAGTTGTACTTTGCAACCGTTGACCAGTACAAAAGGGAGTATCTTGTTCACTTTGATTCTTCTACGGTTTTTCAACCTTTGGATGATAGATTCTTACATCCGACATTCGAAGCTAAAATAAGAATCGGTAAGACTAACAAATGTATAAATGGTAGGTACACTCCTCTGAGAAGCAAAAGGAAGAGGGCTGATGAAATAAACTCAGTAGATGAAGAAGAAATTGTAACATAATTAGATACCTGAGGGGATATAGAGAGAATCAAACCAATAGAAGACTTAAAGGAAATAAGCGTGGACCCAACTGACATAGACAAAACTATCAAAATAAGGAAGAGGTTGATAGGACCATTGAAAATGGATTTGATTTAGTTCTTACAACATAATAAGGATATATTCACTTGGACCCACTTGGATATGGTAGGGATTAACCCCTCTATATTGAGTCATGCTCCATACATCAACCTATCTGTAACTCATATCAAACAAAAGAAAAGATATTATAACAGAGACAGATCGGAGGCCTTGAAAGAGGAGGTCAAGAAGCTGCTTATGAATGGATTTATCCAAGAGGTCTTTGTGATGGCCCGACCCGCACCAGCCGACATTTCCCTTGAAGTGTGTTGTGCCAATGCCTGACTAGCACAGACGGTCGTCAAAAGAAAAGAAAGAAGACAATGAATCAACGAAGAACCTATAGTATATCTCACAGCACATGGAATAAAATATAATAATAACATAACTTTGACATAAAACAGGCGAGACAGTGCATAAGCTGAAAACTAAAACCATCATAGCAGGAGAGTCCATTGTACAGCTTATAATCCTAACCATCATTATTCCAACTTCAAAATACTATCTCTAAAAGCAAAGTAGAAAAGGTACACTACTAATGCCCAAAGTTGTGACCAGGAACAACACATGGAGAACATATGTAAATAGTACGTGGAAGCCTCCTGCTCGCCTGCGGATAGCTACTCATGCATACCACCTAACCTGTCTCTAGTGTGCTCGTTTAGGAGCACCCAGAGTAATAAGAAGAGACATAAAACTCTAGGTCAGACAAAAGTCTGGTATGAGCGATAGCAAGACTATAACAGAGTAAACAGTAACAGGTATTAGTAAATCATACCTGAACCTGGACCTGCAACCAAAGAGTTAGCACAACAAGATGTACAGTACTCTAAGGTGACACTAACATAAAGTGTAAATGGGAGTGTGCATGTCATGGTGATAGCAAACATCAAACATATCAATCAACCTCACATCTCTCACTCAGGGCGTAAAGTATACGATATCCACCACTTTGATCATCAGAACCATAGGGGCCATGACAGTGCCAAGCTTCGTACAACCTTTACTACGGCCACTTTTCCCTTGGGGTCTGTAGTGGCCCGCAAATCCGTAATATCAGAGTTGACTACATACATCATACATCCAACCCAAATATCACGAAGATACAAATCATTTTTTTTTTAGAATAAAAAGATAGAAGAAGAACAGAAATAACAACACAGAATCTCACATCGCAGCGGAACAAAATATAATATATCATAACTTTTGAAATACAAAATTTCAACTGTATAACATACACTTATCAGAGTATCACTATCAGAGTACAACTTACAACACAGCGGAAATAACTATAACTAGATAACGTTGAAGCCTCCTGCTCCAAGCTCCTTTAGATAGATCTGTAAAATGCTGAACTACTTGACTGCCCGTACAAATTTAGGCACCCAAGAGTTTAGGTAGAACAAAACAAAATAAACTCCGGGTCAGTCATGGGACTGGTATGAGTAAACAGTTTAAAACAGCTTGAACAAGTAAAAGATATCCCATAAGATCACGCCGTATAACAGAACGGGTTTTTCCCTTATGAGAATCCAAAATATTTTTATATCAAAAACCTTTTGATATTATAATAATGCCTATCAACCACAATATAATAATCATCTAGCAGAAACGTTTTCATCTCACGTTCTACATATATAGTATACAATCAAAACCGCAAGCACGTATTGGATAATGGATTTCCAACTATGACAAGGTATGGAACCACCTTTCGCTAGTGTACCTCTAGAGGAGAATACACCGAGTTCAACAAGAACATCTAGCAACTCAGCCACACATGACCGACCACTCATTTCTCTTGAGTGTATCGAATGTATATCACCAACGGTTGGGATCAGCAACCGTTTCCCGAATGGGACAGCATCGAATAGAATAAGGAATTAAATGAATCTCTAGATAGGTGATAATACACCCTAATGGGAGCTAACCACATAGCCATGCTGCCTGCCCGATTTTTGTCATTTCCCGGTTGTTGAGGCCAGAGGCTATAATCACTTTCCATTCATTGATAACACGATCACTTTGAATGCCACATTATCAGATCCGTTAATCACTAATTGATTTGCACAAATATTCTGGATATTATGCTAAGGGAATAAATCCGTTGCAACCATATATATTTATACAGACCAACCCATTTGATCATTGGAAATACTTTGTCAGACATTCGTCCATTTATGTTCGTTATGGGACTGAACGAAAACGAAGGCACTATTCAGTGCATCCATCCTAGGCAGTCTCTATGTAATGACCCGCATTTTTAGTGATATAATAATTAATTTATTTAATTATTTAAAAGGTGATTAAAAGGATTTCATGGTCGTTGAATTAAATAATGATGAATATTTAATTAAAATAATAATTAAATAATAATTATATAATATATTTAATTCTGAAATAATCAGAATTGGCGGAAATAGCGATATGGTGTGAACTGGGCAATTCAAAATACATAATTCAGTTTAGAATTTAATTTGAATAACGAATATATTTAAATAACGACAGTTTGAACGTATAATTATATTATAATTGAAATCGAGCTCGAAATGGCGTGGCAGTTCGCCATTTGGCGATTTGAACTTCAACTGGATATACAGAAGCCGTTTTAAATCGGATTTCTGTGAAACAAGAAATGTTGGGAGCTGGTGAAGTTTATTTTTCTAGTGAAAGAGAAAAATCAGGATTTCGTCGTGTAGATTTTGATTTATGTCCAAATCAAATTTTAGAAAAGTCGCTGTGGAATTCCTTTGAAATTTATAAATATTTATTTATATAAATAAAAGGAATTTCATTATAAATCGAATATCGATTTAAAGCGAGATTTGAAATATCAAGTAGAAATTCATATAGGAATATTCTAGAGCTGTATGATATTCTTTTGTGGATATATACGATAATATTTATTCATAAATATTTAATTTAATTATATTTAAATATATTTATGTATTTAAATGGGTTATTTAGAGCTTTAAAAGTAGCCACTTTTGCAAACGAAGTCGGAATTCGACGAAACTAATTTTGTTAGATCCGCAACATCAAATTATTGTTAGATTTCAATTTTTGGGATTTTTGAAGTCATTATGTGGCCGTACCGATTTTTAAAGTGAAAAACAATCAGTATTTAAACGGTTAAAAATACGTTGTGTGACCATATGAAGTCGGAATTCGACGAAACCAGTTTCATTAGGACTGTAATGTCGAACTTTAGCTGCATGTCCATTTTCGTGATTTTTGGGTATTTTATGTGATCACAAGAATTTCTTTTATGATAAAATAAAATAAAATATCTACATAAATATCTAACTAGAAAATATTTAAAAATCCTACCCTATAAATATATATTAACTCCTCACCCTTAAGACCTAAATCAATCTTCAGCAAACAAAGAAAGAGGCCGCCGCATTTTTTCTTCTTACAGCAAAATTTTGGAGAGAAAATAAATCAAAGAAATTCAAGGAAAAATCATTAATGCCTCAAACAAGTTTATTAGCTTCATAGGAGGTTCCCTTCAAGCTCTTACGCTTCTTTGGGAGCTCGACACAATGCTCATAAGTTTGACAGCGTCCAAGGGTTTTGGTATCCTTGAATTTCAGGCATTCGGTTTCGATTTGAAGGTGATATTTGGGTTGAGGGCTTGATTCCGGTCTTGTGTCGAATTTTTGGTGGAATTTGGTGTTATTCGTGCTCGGTGTCTATACAGGTGGTTTCCGCGAGATGCTGAGGACGGGTTTTGATTTGGTGATGGGAGATAAGTGATGTTTATATAAGGAGGGAGAGGAGAAGTAGTGGAGTCATTCGGTGAAGTTGGATGTCGAGTTGGTTGTGTGGTGATGGAGTAGCAATGGGACGAGTTTCGGCTATGGTGGTTTGATATTCTAGAGAGTCGGGTATTGTGCATCATCAGGGAAGATGTATTGAGCGTTTGGGTGGGTTGCAATGTGGATGGGCTTTGTTTAAGTGGTAAAGCCCAATCAATAGTGTTAAGTTTAAGTTAATTTAAATTCATGTATTGTATTGTAAAATCAATAACTTGATCATACGATGTCAGAATCAGACGAAACAAGATCCGTTAGGATCGTATGGACGGACACTACCCATTGGAACTGACTGGGAGTGGATTGGAGCTCGTTTGAATTTATGGCGAAATAAATTGTTTGATTGAAATCAAACAAACAGTTTATCATTCTTTAACGATGAACTGTCAAAGTGAGTAAAACTCACCAACTCTGAACAGTTCTATTTTTACAACGTATTCTTAGAACTGATAATTATCTGTTGATTGTTGTGTGTTAACTGTTTGATTGAATTGCTTATGTATTGGTTGAAATTATAGATAATAATATATATTTATATATATCATTAATCAAATATCGATTCTGTTCATCAGAATAATTCATATCAAAGTGAAATCGATGTTATCATATTGTTTAACATCTGTGATGCAGGGAAATAGGTCGGAGGAATCCAACTGGATTCCTCAACATATATTTTTCTGTTTTTCATATATTGTAATATACGATGTGATATATAATCTGTTGATGATTATGTGTGTTTGAATGATATCGATCACTGTGTTGGGTATTTGAAATACCGTAAGAAATACTGGGATGCAGAAAAGGGATTTTCAAAGTAAATTTTGAAAATAATATATATATATAAAATCATTGGATTTTATTGTGACGAGAAGGAATTTCGCTCGGTCCGAACCAGTCGCTAAACCGATCCAGGCCGTTCGAAACGCCCGATCGTTTTGAGAACAAGCCACAACAGAACGCATACAGCAGAACATTTCATTGTATATTACAACAATGCATCAGATTACAAGAATATACAGAGTATAAATGAATATTACACAGAAATATCAGAGATTTAAATTACATTTAAATACATCGCAGCGGAAAATAATACAATACACAACTAGAAGGAGATATACGGATACAAAGCTTTTCGGATATCATTCCAGCTGTAAACCAGGATCCTGTGAATATAAATCTGCAAAACCAAAACTACTAGCTGCCCGTGTCAAAATAAGGGCACCCAGAGTTTAGGTTAAAACAATAAACTCCAGGTCAGTCATGTGACTGGTGTGAGAACTAAAACAGTTAATCTTTATTTTAAAGTTAGGTAAATCAAGGGACCACGCCGTATAACACGGAACGGGTTTCCTCCCAAGAATACCAGTGCATAAAACAAACAGCGCAATGCTAAATAAAGAAAAATGAAGTTGTTATAAGACCCAGGTCCTATCACACAATGCAACGCAAGCCGGGGGATAGGGTTTTCCCTTATAACAGCCAAAGAATGCTTGATACGTTTAAAACAAATCATTTGATACCATTATAAGTGCATAGTGTATAAAACAACTTCAAATCATAAGTATCAATCATAGGCGACATGGGTACCATATATCATGTCACCATATATAGGTTTACAAATAAAACCGCAAATGTCACGTATTTGGAAATTGGATTTCCATCTATGAACCGAGGCAAAAGATAGTCCTCAACCGATTCGAGACTGTCTAGCCCGAGCCTCAGGACCCAGACTCAGGTGGGCCCTTGGAGCGACAGGGCCGGTCCACCGATGTGGATTAAACTTAAACCCTGAACATGCGTTCCCCCGCCCTATGGGGCGTAAATGAGCCAACGAATGACTCCATCGGACCCGTATCGTCCGATCAAACCGAGGCGCCTCGCAACAGTAACCACCACATAAGTCAAACTCGTCAAGGCGTGTAAAACCACTGACGCCACTTCTAACTAGAAAGAAACGCATGCCCTCCCTGAGGTCCGTCTCCCGTTTTTGGTTCATACCTGGTGTGAAACACGCGAAGTAAACGTTACACAAAGCTACGCCACAAAGGCCTTGCTTTGATCATCACCACAAGACTTTGCTTTTCAACAGAAGCCTCGATCAATTGCCACTTAGGCATGCCACACAGGCAATTCACTCCATGCGTTTGATATCCATTAATATATAACCCCTGAGCTCGTACGTCTCAGAGAAGGGCGTTAAGCAAGAGAATAAATTCTCCGCCGCCAAACAGATATATATTTAATAGAAATCAAACACACAGACTAAAATCCAATGTCAGACACACAGTCCATTTACAAGTCCGTTCTGGGTCTGAACGAAACCGGAGGCACCTAGTACCCCGCATATCCATCGATCTCCAAGTACGTCTGGACGATCACTAACTGTTTCCATCTTCTTGGGTGTACAGCCCAATCAAGATCATCAGTAATTACCCAAACGACGTGAAGACCTCCGGTCTTCGACCATCGTCTTCATCTTCGACTAATCGTCGTACCAGTTATTCAGAATGGGATAAACCCGGTCTTTCCGAATAACTCGCGTATTTTTTAAATAAGTGTTACACAAACACAACATACGCCTCATTCCAATTCATCAGTCACTAACCGTAAATTAATCAAGAGAATAATTCCCCAAATATTAACCCCGAAGGCCGAAACCAACATCAGATCAATATCCAGAAAACCATTCTGCTTAGCTAACCGACAGTTAGTTTCTGATTTCACATTCATAGGGAAAGGTTCCCATTAATTTTATCCAAGATAAGTTCCTGAATTTATTCTTTAATCTCCTTTTGAATTTCGATTCAACTAGTCGGGATTTAACGACGCTTACCGAAGTAATCATTTGTTTTAATTTCTCAATCCCAACCTATTTATCCCATGAAGTAAAACTGGTAATACTTCATATCTAACACCACGGTGTTATCGGTAAATTCAATTACCATTTCACGTTCAAATCTAATTAAAGATTTAACTATCGCCTGGAGCAAAACTGGTGATACTCCATTCTCGATTATTTCAATCTAATTAAAGATTCATTAAAACTCCACTTAGTTTTAATCGTTAACTGGGTTAAAGAATCAGTGTCATTTAAAACACGGTTCACGATAAACCCAAAATCGCATTCCATTAATTATCGGGTTAAAGAACAAGTGTTGTTTAAAACACTGTTCACGATAAACCCAAAAATCAATATCAATTCAATTCCAATTAAATATCATTTAATTGGTACACTTCATTAAATCTAAATAAAAAGATTTAATCTTTTCTTAACTGGGTTCAAGAACAGTGTTAATGAAGACACCATTCACGACAAACCCAAATCACATTTGATATTCAATACAAGGCTCTGAATAGAAAATATATCGGCTTATATTCAATATCAAATTCTACGATTAACAAACGTCGTATTGGAAATAACGATATAAATATATATCTTTCAAATTTCCATAACAACATCCGTATAATCCCGAATTCCAACATCGAAATATTCCGAAGACAATTTCGATTCAAATCCCCTCCAATGCAATCATTGGAAATTCTGGTTATTTTTAAAACCCTTTTCAAATTCAATTTATTTATTTAAAAATAAATAGAATTATATTTCTAGTTCAAAACTAGTTCATTTCGATAAAAAACTATTTTTATCTTTTCAAATATGGAGTTTTTCATCCTAATTCTTTCTAAATCATTTCTTATGATTTTACACAAATTATTACTATTTTTAATAATTTTATCAAGGCCTGTACAGTCGATTTCCATCAATGGCCATCGAACTGCACTTACAGCGACCTTTTTCGAATTTGATTTGGACATAATTCCAAATCCAACCGTTAGATTTCAAATTTCTAATATTCATTAGAAAGCTCTTTTCGATACGAACCCAACGGTTCCGGTTTTAGGAGAATCCGACGGTCGGATCTCCCGTAATGTCCGTTTGAAATCAATGGTCGAAATTCGCGAACTGCCGCGGCGCGGCGCGTTCTATTCAGGCCATTATATTATATATATAATATATATTTCGTCGATTTCTATTTAAAACGAATTATATGAATAGTTTTAATTTCGTTTCAAAAGCAATTTCAACTTCCTTTTCAATTCAAATCAAAATTGAATTCTTCTTTATAAATTCGTTTTAAAATTCATTTCTATTCAATTCAATTTGAATTCGTTTTCAATTCAATTCATTTCGAATTCGTTTTCAATTCAATTCATTTCGAAATCGTTTTCAATTCAATTCATTTCGAAATCGTTTTCAATTCAATTCATTTCGAAATCGTTTTCAATTCAATTCATTTCGAAATCGTTTTCAATTCAATTCATTTCGAAATCATTTTCAATTCAATTCATTTCGAAATCGTTTTCAATTCAATTCATTTCGAAATCGCTTTCAATCGATATAAATATCGTTCACGTCAAAATGGCGTCAATCTAAACAATACGGCTTCATAAATTTCTATTTTCAAATATTCTATTTCAAATATTCTATTTCAAATATTTCTTTTTCAAAATAGTTGTTATTATCAAAATATTTCGTTCAACACATGACCAATCTCAATGGATGAGTACTGTCAACACATGAACTTTTATTTTATATTATTCTTTATTTTTCAAATTGGAATGAGGCCCAATCAATTACCATATAAAGTTAATTATATGGATTTTCATACAACACATGTATAATAACATTGAAAAATAATCAACCATCAACCAAAGTGCACTACACTGTATAAGCATCAAATATAGATATCTAACGCTTATACCAGCCTGTCAATCGATCGATCGACATATTTAATCAATCAGGATGAGTGAACTTCAAATTTCATCCCAACACCCGTGTGGGGTTTCAAACAATCAAACACAGATTTTATTTGTGCAGTTGGGTGATGTGTAAAATTTATCGACCCAATCAATGTCCTTCAAATAGGTGTACATAAACAAACCATCTGGTTTGTAAATGAATATTTATTTTATTCACTTCACGTTAAAAATCATATTTTTAACGATAAAATATTTTATCTCAACATATGAATTCCTATTCAATTCATTTATTCAATAAAAATGATATTTTTATTTTTCTAACATATTTTAGAAAATTTCGGCGGCATAACGGCACGATACTAGAAACGGGACAAGGCCTAGCCTTATCCCCAGTCTAGTGAAGGCCCACGCCATTCACACATCAATCAAAATCACCAAACAACCAAATTCAAATCACATCATATAACTAATCTATGCAACCAAACAAACAAGTCCATGGTCTGTGGACGATTGTGTCGGGTGCTACTAAGCACCGTCTGCATCCTAGTATATATATATATGACTAGGAAAAGAAATTGAAGAGTGAGAAATTCTCACCGATAGCTATCCAAACATCTTGACTCTTCTTTGATATAAATCTTCATCGTTATCGCATCTTTGTCATCTTCATTGCCCGGTTCCTCTACATATGTAAAAATCGAATTTTTACTTCGCTATTCAATATATAAAAATCGAATTTTTACTTTGTTATTCAATATATAAAAATCAAATTTTTACTTTGTTATTCAATATATAAAAATCGAATTTTTAATTCGAAGTTCAATATATAAAAATCACATTTTTATTTCGAAGTTCAACATATAAAAATCATATTTTTATTTCGAAGTTCAACATATAAAAATCATATTTTTATTTCGAAGTTCAACATATAAAAATCATATTTTTATTTCGAAGTTCAACATATAAAAATCATATTTTTATTTCGTTTATATTTTCCAAAATGATTCTCAAAATCATATTCTAGTTTACATTTAAAAACAATGCTACTTTAATTATAAAAATCAATGTTATTTCTATTTTGAAAACAAAGCATATTTTTCTACTTTAAACACAAAGTATATTTTCCGCTTAAAAAACAAAGTATATATATGTAAAAATTCTCTTTTTAAAACAATGATATATATTTTCTATTTTGAAACTGATTATATATTTTCTATTTTAAATACTGATTTATATATTTTCTGTTTTGAATACTGATTTATATACTTTCTATTTTAAATACTGATTTATATTTTCTGTTTTGAATACTGATTTATATACAATATATGTTATTTAACAAAAACTGATTTTACCATATAATTATATATATATAAAAAATGGATATAAATCACTGATAATACCTTTTTTTTCTCTGGAGCACGCTGGGCGGAGGGCCGGATGACGATCAGAGGGGTCGACGACGTCGACCTTGGGGAGAGCAGCCATCGCCTTGACCGAGGCGACGATCGGTGGGCCCAGGCGGTCGGCAACGACCTGCGAACGACAGCCCTTTGTGGCTCGACGTTGGTGGAGGGCGGCGCCCGGGTTCCGGCGATGGTGGCTTCGGGGGAGCGGGGGCGACGAAGGTGGTTACGGGATTTTTTTTTTCCTTTTCATTTTAGATCTGAAATAGTTTTCGAACGGGGGGGGGGGGGGGGAGAGTAAAAGGGGGAAGAGATATTTTTTTTTTAATTATTTTATTCTGCAAAAAGTTGACTTTTACATACGACCTCTAAACGAGGCCCACCGCCTGTCGTCCACAGCGTTTTACCCCCATTCCGAACTCAATGGGATATGTATCGCAAGTTGATTCGAACGTTTTGATCAGTTTTCGTTAAATTTACATTTAAATCACTATATTGACTTTTAAACGTACATTTCAAATTACCGGGGCCACATACTAACTCTAAAAATTCAATAAAAATATTTTCTAGCTTCGTATTAACGATACGGTCCTAACAAAACTAGTTTCGCCGAATTCTGAGACCGTTGGAAAAATGGCCATTTTCCAGTCGATTAAAATCAACTGAAACTGGTCAAACGCGTTTTCCTTTGCCACGCTCACATATTGATTCGAAAAATTATGAAATTTGAAACCTAGCAATAACTTGACATCACGGACCCAACAAAACTAGTTTCGTCGAAATCCGAGGTCGTTTGCAAAATTCCCATTTTTAAGGGCTTGAATTCCATAGCGACTATTCAGAATTTTCAACTGGACATATCTTTTGATTCCCGCTATGAAATTTTGATTTTTCGGATTCGCTGGAAAGATATTATCAATTAGATCCCATTATTTTTGGTTTCACTAAAATCCGGATTATTTTGCACCCGGTACATTCAATTGAAGTTTGAAATCGAATTATCGAACTACCGCGCCATTTTCAATTCTATTTATAATTATATATAAATATTTATATTCTAACGACTACGTATACAATATATACGTTCGAATCCTATTCAAAATAAATTTCTCGTTGATTTTATTTAAAATAATTCATTTTAAATATTCAAAATTCGCTAAAATGGCCAAAATAAAAATTTTAAACTGGCCCAGATTTTCTGGGTTGTTACAATCTCCCCCACTTAAAACTTTTCGTCCCCGAAAAGGAACAAAGTCGAAAGTGGTTTGATCATTCAACTCTACGTTCGATCAGGCTTTCATTCTCCAACTTTTCAGTTTCTGAGAATTTTCAAAAATTTCAAAAATTTGGCTAACACCCTAAATTTTCGAAAAATTTCGCCATAACCTCCCCTGCACCGGGAGCATCGGGGAATTTCAAATAGCTTCCCCGGTCCTTCAGATCTCAAAAAGAAAAAGAAAAAGCCAAGCGGCTAGCCAATAGGCTCATAAAATCATCATCACCCAAACAAAACAGTAAATTATGTAGTAAACATGTACCTATTTGTCAGGCAAACAAATTTTATTCTTCGGCCCTAGCCTCCTTGCTATGACCTGTTCAATGATATACATGTATATGCAAGCAGATGCGACCAATTTTCTATACAATTCAATATCTGATTCAATTAGGCTAAATGGTTCAAAATTATCAACCAAATAAACAAACAACACAACCATCAATCAATTAGTTGATTAGCTTTTCAAATACATAACTTTGATATATAGTCAAAAATCAGATTTTTGATGCCAAATCACAACAATAGGCCCTATCTAATTTTGGTTCTCACACCAGTCAATAGGAAATATATAGAAATCTCACTTTCGTCACTCGAATATAAATACTGATAATGTGATCACAATTATCAGCATCATCCCCGGGCGACTAGAGTGTGATTCTATATCTATCCAGTATATTAAAATTTCGAATACACGCGGATCAGACGTATACGCAAAATCTATATATACTGGATTGTCCACATCTATATAAATAAATAATCAAATACGAATAATTGATTTAAATTTTCAAAACAAAATTTGTTTTCACTTTTATTTATCAAAAACACTACTCTTCACACTCGTTCTAGGATACTACTGATCCCATCTCTAACGAGTCATTCTCATTGGATATTACTAATCCAATATCTGATGAATTCTTTCGTATGGTTCTAATGTGCCTTGTTCTCTAGCTTTGCAAACCAAAGCTCTGATACCACGTGTGACGAGAAGGAATTTCGCTCGGTCCGAACCAATCGCTAAACCGATCCAGGCCGTTCGAAACGCCCGATCGTTTTGAGAACAAGCCACAACAGAACGCATACAGCAGAACATTTCATTGTATATTACAACAATGCATCAGATTACAAGAATATACAGAGTATAAATGAATATTACACAGAAATATCAGAGATTTAAATTACATTTAAATACATCGCAGCGGAAAATAATACAATACACAACTAGAAGGAGATATACGGATACAAAGCTTTCCGGATATCATTCCAGCTGTAAACCAGGATCCTATGAATATAAATCTGCAAAACCAAAACTACTAGCTGCCCG
The DNA here is from genome assembly GCA_030737875.1 of Allium sativum. NCBI lineage: Eukaryota > Viridiplantae > Streptophyta > Magnoliopsida > Asparagales > Amaryllidaceae > Allium > Allium sativum. The sequence goes on along the minus strand of CM060912.1, from coordinate 123,507,764 downwards.
TGTCAAAATAAGGGCACCCAGAGTTTAGGTTAAAACAATAAACTCCAGGTCAGTCATGTGACTGGTGTGAGAACTAAAACAGTTAATCTTTATTTTAAAGTTAGGTAAATCAAGGGACCACGCCGTATAACACGGAACGGGTTTCCTCCCAAGAATACCAGTGCATAAAACAAACAGCGCAATGCTAAATAAAGAAAAATGAAGTTGTTATAAGACCCAGGTCCTATCACACAATGCAACGCAAGCCGGGGGATAGGGTTTTCCCTTATAACAGCCAAAGAATGCTTGATACGTTTAAAACAAATCATTTGATACCATTATAAGTGCATAGTGTATAAAACAACTTCAAATCATAAGTATCAATCATAGGCGACATGGGTACCATATATCATGTCACCATATATAGGTTTACAAATAAAACCGCAAATGTCACGTATTTGGAAATTGGATTTCCATCTATGAACCGAGGCAAAAGATAGTCCTCAACCGATTCGAGACTGTCTAGCCCGAGCCTCAGGACCCAGACTCAGGTGGGCCCTTGGAGCGACAGGGCCGGTCCACCGATGTGGATTAAACTTAAACCCTGAACATGCGTTCCCCCGCCCTATGGGGCGTAAATGAGCCAACGAATGACTCCATCGGACCCGTATCGTCCGATCAAACCGAGGCGCCTCGCAACAGTAACCACCACATAAGTCAAACTCGTCAGGGCGTGTAAAACCACTGACGCCACTTCTAACTAGAAAGAAACGCATGCCCTCCCTGAGGTCCGTCTCCCGTTTTTGGTTCATACCTGGTGTGAAACACGCGAAGTAAACGTTACACAAAGCTACGCCACAAAGGCCTTGCTTTGATCATCACCACAAGACTTTGCTTTTCAACAGAAGCCTCGATCAATTGCCACTTAGGCATGCCACACAGGCAATTCACTCCATGCGTTTGATATCCATTAATATATAACCCCTGAGCTCGTACGTCTCAGAGAAGGGCGTTAAGCAAGAGAATAAATTCTCCGCTGCCAAACAGATATATATTTAATAGAAATCAAACACACAGACTAAAATCCAATGTCAGACACACAGTCCATTTACAAGTCCGTTCTGGGTCTGAACGAAACCGGAGGCACCTAGTACCCCGCATATCCATCGATCTCCAAGTACGTCTGGACGATCACTAACTGTTTCCATCTTCTTGGGTGTACAGCCCAATCAAGATCATCAGTAATTACCCAAACAACGTGAAGACCTCCGGTCTTCGACCATCGTCTTCATCTTCGACTAATCGTCGTACCAGTTATTCAGAATGGGATAAACCCGGTCTTTCCGAATAACTCGCGTATTTTTTAAATAAGTGTTACACAAACACAACATACGCCTCATTCCAATTCATCAGTCACTAACCGTAAATTAATCAAGAGAATAATTCCCCAAATATTAACCCCGAAGGCCGAAACCAACATCAGATCAATATCCAGAAAACCATTCTGCTTAGCTAACCGACAGTTAGTTTCTGATTTCACATTCATAGGGAAAGGTTCCCATTAATTTTATCCAAGATAAATTCCTGAATTTATTCTTTAATCTCCTTTTGAATTTCGATTCAACTAGTCGGGATTTAACGACGCTTACCGAAGTAATCATTTGTTTTAATTTCTCAATCCCAACCTATTTATCCCATGAAGTAAAACTGGTAATACTTCATATCTAATACCACGGTGTTATCGGTAAATTCAATTACCATTTCACGTTCAAATCTAATTAAAGATTTAACTATCGCCTGGAGCAAAACTGGTGATACTCCATTCTCGATTATTTCAATCTAATTAAAGATTCATTAAAACTCCACTTAGTTTTAATCGTTAACTGGGTTAAAGAATCAGTGTCATTTAAAACACGGTTCACGATAAACCCAAAATCGCATTCCATTAATTATCGGGTTAAAGAACAAGTGTTGTTTAAAACACTGTTCACGATAAACCCAAAAATCAATATCAATTCAATTCCAATTAAATATCATTTAATTGGTACACTTCATTAAATCTAAATAAAAAGATTTAATCTTTTCTCAACTGGGTTCAAGAACAGTGTTAATGAAGACACCATTCACGACAAACCCAAATCACATTTGATATTCAATACAAGGCTCTGAATAGAAAATATATCGGCTTATATTCAATATCAAATTCTACGATTAACAAATGTCGTATTGGAAATAACGATATAAATATATATCTTTCAAATTTCCATAACAACATCCGTATAATCCCGAATTCCAACATCGAAATATTCCGAAGACAATTTCGATTCAAATCCCCTCCAATGCAATCATTGGAAATTCTGGTTATTTTTAAAACCCTTTTCAAATTCAATTTATTTATTTAAAAATAAATAGAATTATATTTCTAGTTCAAAACTAGTTCATTTCGATAAAAATCTATTTTTATCTTTTCAAATATGGAGTTTTTCATCCCAATTCTTTCTAAATCATTTCTTATGATTTTACACAAATTATTACTATTTTTAATAATTTTATCAAGGCCTGTACAGTCGATTTCCATCAATGGCCATCGAACTGCACTTACAGCGACCTTTTTCGAATTTGATTTGGACATAATTCCAAATCCAACCGTTAGATTTCAAATTTCTAATATTCGTTAGAAAGCTCTTTTCGATACGAACCCAACGGTTCCGGTTTTAGGAGAATCCGACGGTCGGATCTCCCGTAATGTCCGTTTGAAATCAATGGTCGAAATCCGCGAACTGTCGTGGCGCGACGCGTTCTATTCAGGCCATTATATTATATATATAATATATATAATATATATTTCGTCGATTTCTATTTAAAACGAATTATATGAATAGTTTTAATTTCGTTTCAAAAGCAATTTCAACTTCCTTTTCAATTCAAATCAAAATTGAATTCTTCTTTATAAATTCGTTTTAAAATTCATTTCTATTCAATTCAAATTTCAATTCAATTTGAATTCGTTTTCAATTCAATTCATTTCGAATTCGTTTTCAATTCAATTCATTTCGAAATCGTTTTCAATTCATTTCGAAATCGTTTTCAATTCAATTCATTTCGAAATCGTTTTCAATTCAATTCATTTCGAAATCGTTTTCAATTCAATTCATTTCGAAATCGCTTTCAATCGATATAAATATCGTTCACGTCAAAATGGCGTCAATCTAATCAATACGGCTTCATAAATTTCTATTTTCAAATATTCTATTTCAAATATTTCTTTTTCAAAATAGTTGTTATTATCAAAATATTTCGTTCAACACATGACCAATCTCAATGGATGAGTACTGTCAGCACATGAACTTTTATTTTATATTATTCTTTATTTTTTAAATTGGAATGAGGCCCAATCAATTACCATATAAAGTTAATTATATGGATTTTCATACAACACATGTATAATAGCATTGAAAAATAATCAACCATCAACCAAAGTGCACTACACTGTATAAGCATCAAATATAGATATCTAACGCTTATACCAGCCTGTCAATCGATCGATCAACATATTTAATCAATCAGGATGAGTGAACTTCAAATTTCATCCCAACACCCGTGTGGGGTTTCAAACAATCAAACACAGATTTTATTTGTGCAGTTGGGTGATGTGTAAAATTTATCGACCCAATCAATGTCCTTCAAATAGGTGTACATAAACAAACCGTCTGGTTTGTAAATGAATATTTATTTTATTCACTTCACGTTAAAAATCATATTTTTAACGATAAAATATTTTATCTCAACATATGAATTCCTATTCAATTCATTTATTCAATAAAAATGATATTTTTATTTTTTCTAACATATTTTAGAAAATTTCGGCGGCATAACGGCACGATACTAGAAACGGGACAAGGCCTAGCCTTATCCCCAGTCTAGTGAAGGCCCACGCCATTCACACATCAATCAAAATCACCAAACAACCAAATTCAAATCACATCATATAACTAATCTATGCAACCAAACAAACAAGTCCATGGTCTGTGGACGATTGTGTCGGGTGCTACTAAGCACCGTCTGCATCCTAGTATATATATATGACTAGGAAAAGAAATTGAAGAGTGAGAAATTCTCACCGATAGCTATCCAAACATCTTGACTCTTCTTTGATATAAATCTTCATCGTTATCGCATCTTTGTCATCTTCATTGCCCGGTTCCTCTACATATGTAAAAATCGAATTTTTACTTCGCTATTCAATATATAAAAATCGAATTTTTACTTTGTTATTCAATATATAAAAATCGAATTTTTACTTTGTTATTCAATATATAAAAATCGAATTTTTAATTCGAAGTTCAATATATAAAAATCACATTTTTATTTCGAAGTTCAACATATAAAAATCATATTTTTATTTCGAAGTTCAACATATAAAAATCATATTTTTATTTCGAAGTTCAACATATAAAAATCATATTTTTATTTCGTTTATATTTTCCAAAATGATTCTCAAAATCATATTCTAGTTTACATTTAAAAACAATGCTACTTTAATTATAAAAATCAATGTTATTTCTATTTTGAAAACAAAGCATATTTTTCTACTTTAAACACAAAGTATATTTTCCGCTTAAAAAACAAAGTATATATATGTAAAAATTCTCTTTTTAAAACAATGATATATATTTTCTATTTTGAAACTGATTATATATTTTCTATTTTAAATACTGATTTATATATTTTCTGATTTGAATACTGATTTATATACTTTCTATTTTAAATACTGATTTATATTTTCTGTTTTGAATACTGATTTATATACAATATATGTTATTTAACAAAAACTGATTTTACCATATAATTATATATATATAAAAAATGGATATAAATCACTGATAATACCTTTTTTTCTCTGGAGCACGCTGGGCGGAGGGCCGGATGACGATCAGAGGGGTCGACGACGTCGACCTTGGGGAGAGCAGCCATCGCCTTGACCGAGGCGACGATCGGTGGGCCCAGGCGGTCGGCAACGACCTGCGAACGACAGCCCTTTGTGGCTCGACGTTGGTGGAGGGCGGCGCCCGGGTTCCGGCGATGGTGGCTTCGGGGGAGCGGGGGCGACGAGGGTGGTTACGGGATTTTTTTTTCCTTTTCATTTTAAATCTGAAATAGTTTTCGAACGGGGGGGGGGGGGGCTAGAGTAAAAGGGGGAAGAGATATATATTTTTTTTAATTATTTTATTCTGCAAAAAGTTGACTTTTACATACGACCTCTAAACGAGGCCCACCGCCTGTCGTCCATAGCGTTTTACCCCCATTCCGAACTCAATGGGATATGTATCGCAAGTTGATTCGAACGTTTTGATCAGTTTTCGTTAAATTTACATTTAAATCACTATATTGACTTTTAAACGTATATTTCAAATTACCGGGGCCACATACTAACTCTAAAAATTCAATAAAAGTATTTTCTAGCTTCGTATTAACGATACGGTCCTAACAAAACTAGTTTCGCCGAATTCTGAGACCGTTGGAAAAATGGCCATTTTCCAGTCGATTAAAATAAACTGAAACTGGTCAAATGCGTTTTCCTTTGCCACGCTCACATATTAATTCGAAAAATTATGAAATTTGAAACCTAGCAATAACTTGACATCACGGACCCAACAAAACTGGTTTCGTCGAAATCCGAGGTCGTTTGCAAAATTCCCATTTTTAAGGGCTTGAATTCCATAGCGACTATTCAGAATTTTCAACTGGACATATCTTTTGATTCCCGCTATGAAATTTTGATTTTTCGGATTCGCTGGAAAGATATTATCAATTAGATCCCATTATTTTTGGTTTCACTAAAATCCGGATTATTTTGCACCCGGTACATTCAATTGAAGTTTGAAATCGAATTATCGAACTACCGCGCCATTTTCAATTCTATTTATAATTATATATAAATATTTATATTCTAACGACTACGTATACAATATATACGTTCGAATCCTATTCAAAATAAATTTCTCGTCGATTTTATTTAAAATAATTCATTTTAAATATTCAAAATTCGCTAAAATGGCCAAAATAAAAATTTTAAACTGGCCCAGATTTTCTGGGTTGTTACATTTATATAAATAAAAGTAAAAGTATTTATTTATAAAGGAAATATAATTGTAAATCAATTATAGAGGAAATATAATTGTAAATCAATTATAGAGGAAATATATTTGTAAATCAAATATAGAGGAAATACATTTGTAAATCAAATATAAAAGGGAAATATATTTGTAAAACAAATATAAAGGAAAATATATTTGTAAAACAAATATAAAGGAAAATATTTGTCAAACAAATAGAAAGAGAAATAATTGTAAACCATTTACTAATAGAATAGAGATAAAAAGGAAACCTTTGTAGAACATTTACAAATAGATTAAATGGGATTATTTATTTATTTAGGGAATAAATAAAAGTAAAAGGATTTATTTATAAAGGGAATAAATAAAATTAAATGGAATTTATTTATTGATAGAAAATAAATAAAAGAAAAAGGAATATTTATTTGTTAAATAAATAGAATAAAATGAAAGGAGATATTTATTTGTTAAATAAATAGAATAAAATGAAAGGAGATATTTTTTGTTAAATAAATAGAGTTTTATAAAGGGAATAAATAAAAGTAAATGGAATTTATTTATTGATAGAAAATAAATAAAAGAAAAAGGAATATTTATTTGTTAAATAAATAGAATAAAATGAAAGGAGATATTTATTTGTTAAATAAATAGAATAAAATGAAAAGAGATATTTTTTTGTTAAATAAATAGAATTTTATAAAGGGAATAAATAAAAGTAAATGGAATTTATTATGATAGAAAATAAATAAAAGAAAAAGGAATATTTATTTGTTAAATAAATAGAATAAAATGAAAGGAGATATTTATTTGTTAAATAAATAGAATAAAATGAAAGGAGATATTTTTTGTTAAATAAATAGAATTTTATAAAGGGAATAAATAAAAATAAATGGAATTTATTTATTAATAGAAAATAAATAAAAGAAAAAGGAATATTTATTTGTTAAATAAATAGAATAAAATGAAAGGAGATATTTATTTGTTAAATAAATAGAATAAAATGAAAGGAGATATTTATTTGTTAAATAAATAGAATAAAATGAAAGGAGATATTTTTTTTGTTAAATAAATAGAATTTTATAAAGAGAATATTTATATGAAATAAATATAAACAAATAGAAAAGGAATTAATCAAAGGAGTTAGTTCAAAGGGATAAATCAAAGGAGTTAATTCAAAGGAGTTAATCTGAATGAGTTAATCGAAATGGAGATAATCGAATATTAGTTATTCGATTTGAGTTAATAGAGTAAATTAATTAGAATTAACCAGTTAGAGTTAATCAATTAGGGTTGACCAGTTAGAATTAACCAGTTAGAGCTAATCAATCAGAGTTAATCGATTAGAGTTAGAATTAATCGAAGTAGAGTTCATTGAACATAGTAAATCGAATTATGGTTTAATTGAATATTAGTTATTCAATTAGAGTTGATCGAATATAGTTACTGAGATAGAGTTAATCAAACATAGTTACTCAGGATAAGTTGCCATTTCGTACGACTGCTAGCGTAATTCGCAGGGCTGCAGATAGCCTACGACGGTCGGATGTTTCCCGAGGGAATCAGGCATAACCATTGTGATTGTTGCGATCTAGAGTCAAGCGAATGGAGTTAAATCGAATATTAGTTATTCGATAGGAGTTAAATCAAGTTAAGTTGAATAAGTCGAGTTAATCAGTTAGAATTAACCAGTTAGAGTTAGAATTAACCAGTTAGAGTTAGAGTTAACCAATAGAGAAATTAAATATAGTTAATCGAATTAGAATAAATCGATTAGAGTTAGTAAAATTAGGAATTAATCGAACATGGTATGTTCGAATAGAGTTAAAGGAATTAATTGAATATGGTATGTTCGAATAGAGTTAAAGGAATTCATCGAATATGGTATGTTCGAATAGAGTTAAAGGAATTAATCGAATGTAGGTTATTCGAATAGAGTTAAAGGAATTAATCGAATGTAGTTTATTCGAATAGAGTAAAGGAGTTATCGAATATAGTTTATTCGAAAGGAGTTAATCAAAAAGAGTTATTCAAATAGGGTTGATCGATTAGAGTTAAATCAAAGCGAGTTAATCCAATAGAATTAATCCAATAGAGTTAATTGATAAGAGAATTGATAAGAGCTAATTGAATAGAGTAATCGAATATAGTTTATTCGAAGAAAGGTTTCTGAATCTAGATATTCGTAAGAGAGATTATCGAATATAGTTATACGAAGGGAGGAGTTATCGAATAGAGATTATTCGCAAGAGAATTACGTAAAGAAGTTTGTTAAAGGTTTAAAAGATAAATTTTGACCATTTCGAAGTTAAAACGTTGTTCAATCAAGGTCTGAGAGGTAATTATACCCCAACTTGATTGACTTCCTTCTTAACTAAGGAATGGTAAGATTTGATCGCAAAGGAGTTTAGGAAATGTTTTCCAAATACGAATCAGAAATGTTTTCTGATAATAGAAAATAAGAATTTAGAATATATGGAAACAGGAGAAAAGTAAATTAATGAAATAAAGAGATAAATGTTGAATGATGATTGATCGATATAATTTTCTCCTGGAAATAATATCGTTGTTTGCACACCTGTTTTTCTTTGATGGTTAAATCACATCCTATCGAAGTTTTTACCATTTTAACGTTGTTAATATGGAGAGACCAGTTGAATTATTATCCAAAGAACCACTCTGTATTGGCATAAGTGTTGCGAATTATATATGCCAAAGATAATTGAAGACGGAGTAAAATGCAAGGGTTGTTATATAAATCTTAGATAACAGTGCCTAAGATGGATATACTGAATAGTGCCTTTAGTTTGTCCAGTCCCAGGACAACTTGTATGGACGAAGGTCTGACATAGTATATCTGATAGATTGCATAAGTTGATCGCTTCAAACATATTCACGTTTGGTGGTGGAGGAATTCGTTTCTCTTAGCTGTATACCCATGTTATTTTTGGATAAATCAATTTGTGATCTAAAGGGTATGACGATGTGACATTCTAAGTGAATGAAGATGTGGCATGTAAAAGATAAGCGTAGCTTCTAGCCTCACATCCGGTAAATGACAGAAATCGAGCAGGCAGCATGGCTATGTAGGTCGCACCTATTCGGGTGTATAATCACCTGATCTAGAGTTTCATTTACTTCTAAAAATCTATTGTTGATGCTGTCCCATTTGGGAAACGGTTGCTGATCCCAACCGTTGGTGATATACATTCGATACACTCAAGCGAAATGAGTGGTCAGTCATGTGTGGCCGGGTTGCAAGATGTTCTTGTTGAACCCAGTGTATTCCTTTCTAGAGGTACACTAGTGAAAGACCATACCTTGTCATAGTTGGAAATCCATTATCCAATACGTGCTTGCAGTTTTGATTGTATACTGTATATGTAGAACGTGAGATGGAAGCGTTTTTGCTAGATGATTATTATATTATGGTTGATAGACATTATTATAATATCAAAAGGTTTTTGATATAAAGATATTTTTGATTCTCATAAGGGAAAAACCCGTTCCATTATACGGCGTGGTCTTATGGGATATCGTTTACTTGTTCAAACTGTTTAAAACTGTTTTACTCACACCAGTCCCATGACTGACCCGAAGTTTATTTTATTTTGTTTTCCTTAGACTCTTGGGTGCCTAAATTTGTACGGGCAGTCAAGTAGTTGGGATTTTACAGATGCACTTGGAGAGCTTGGAGCAGGAGGCTTCAGGATTATATAGCTATTATTCATTTCCGCTGTTGTTGTAAGTGTTGTACTCTGAAATGTTATTGTATACATATACTGTTTGTATTTCAAAAATTATGTTATTTTTTATTCGTTCCGCTGTGAGATTCGTGTTACTCTGATGATGATGTTCTTCTTCTTCTTCTTCTATTCTAAGTTTCTATCTTATCTTTCCTCACACTCTAATTTCTTTCATTAACTATTCAGTTATTTTCGATCCCTGGATGTTCGATATGTGTTGTATATCGGATAACCAAGATCGTCAAAATCCGGGTCGTTACACTCTACCTAGGACTTATACAACAGCCCTTGCACTTTACTCCGTCTTCAATATATTCAGCACACTTGATTCGCAATGCTTATGCCAACACGGAGTGGTTCTTTGGATAATAATCCAATCGGTCTCTCCATATTAACAATGTTAAAATTGTCAAAAACTTTGATAGTCGGTGATTTAACTATCAAATGAAAAATGTTCGTGTACACACAACGATCTTATTTCCAAATGGAATTATCGATCAAATCATCAACCATATATATATATATATATTCATATCTCCTTATTTTCTATGTTTAGAAAATATATGTTATTAACACTGGAAAACATTTCCATATATCGCCTTCTTTTATTTTCTATACTTAGAAAATACCCTCTATTTATAATTGGAAAATATTCCGATTACTTATCTCTTTCCCGACTCGTTTATTTCTATACTTAGGAAATATTTATTTCTATATTCCCGAAATTTACTTTCTTGGGTTAAAACGAACGTTGTGTAAAACATCGTTACAACAACCCACAATACTGCATTCGACTAAATCTCTTTAAACATTTCTCTTCGAGACCGAATCTTGCTATTTATTAGCTAATAATGAAATCAATCAAGTTGGGGTATAATTACCTCTCGGACCTTGACTGAAAATATTATTAACATCAAAACAGACAAGGCTTCTAACTCGAATAATCCACACCATATTAAATCAACTTTCCATTTCTAAAACACGTATACGCTTCTCTTTCTATTCTTACTAGACTTTAATCATAGACCCCCTTTTCGGTTATACTATTCTATTTTTAAGTTTATCTCCTTATCGAATTCTATATAAAATGATATATAGATTTCTAGTTGTCAAATTTTCTTAAAAATATTCTAACTCCTTAAATTTCCGAAAAAATTCGCCATAATCTCCTTTGTACCGGGAGCATCGAGAAAATCCCCAAACCGCCACACATGCCTCTCTATTCAAAAAGAAAAATCAAAAAGCCAAGCAGCTAGCCGATACAGCGCATAAAAACCCACATGTGAATTAAATACATACCTTTTTGTCAGGCATTCTATATATATATCTTCATTAACTTCATTCCATACCTGTCTCTTGTACATACATACATTTCTAATTCATTTCAACTTAATACACTCGTTTTAACTCAACTCGTTAATTAACTCTTTAATTAACTCTTTGCCTATTTCACTTGTATATTTGACATGTTCAAATATATTTTAATCTACTCATGAACCAATCTAATTCGGTTTCCAACTCGAGTTATATATTCGATTTCGAATAAAAATTCTCAATCTCTTTCACTTATCCAAAAACCAAATTTCGATTCAAATTTCCTTTAACTAATTATTCTTCAATTTAGTTAATTCTATTTGATAATTAAAAATATGATTTTTGTCTCAAAAATCATTTCACTTACTTCACTGGAGTTCATATTTATTTTATATCTTCAGTCTGGATTTTTCTAATGGCAATTTGGATTTTATTTTCTTAAAATCCTTTTATTTCTACAAATAAACCGTTATGGTTTTTAAACGATTATGGCGCTGCTTTTCTAGAAATTTGATTTTGACATATCTCAAAATCTTTACGACAAAATCCAGATTTTTCTCTTCCATTGGAAAACTATTATCTAACTGGTCCTGACGGTTCTTGTTTCAAAGAATTCCGACTTAATTTGAGTTCTATATACTCTATTGAAGTTCGAATCGCCAATTCATGAACTACAACGCTGCGGCGAGTTCATTTTAATTATATTTACATATATAACTTTTAAACTTCGTTTAAAATAAATTAAACTCCATTCTGATATATTTTTAATATATATCAAATCCATTTCAACATAATATTTCCGATCTTCTAAAATTGTCGATTTCCTCTAACTCGGAAATAAATTTATTTATACTTCGATCTTCTATATTCAAATTCCATTTCAACTCTATCTGAATTCTATATTCAAATTCCCATTTCAACTCTATTTGAGTTATATATTCAAATTACCATTTCAATTCTATTTGAATTCTATATTCAAATTCCCATTTCACCTCTATTTGAATTCTATATTCAAATTCCCATTTCAACTCTATTTTAATTCTATATCCAAATTCCTATTTCAACTCTATTTCAAATTCTATTTTGAAATTCTCTATATTCAAACTCCATTTGAATTTCTATATTCAAATTCTATATTTGGATTTCCTTTATTCAAATTCCATTTCACTTTATATATTTGAATTTCCTTTATATTTTATATATTCAAATTCTATATTTGAATTCCATTTGAATTTCTTTATTCAAATTCTATACTCAAATTCCATTTGAGTTTCTATACTCAAATTCCATTTGAATTTTTTTTAATTCAAATTCCATATTCAAATCTATTTGAATTCTCTTTATTCAAATTTCATATTCAATTCTATTTGAATCTTCTTTATTCAAATTTCATATTCAATTCTATTTGAATTCTCTTTATTCAAATTTCATATTCAATTCTATTTGAATCTTCTTTATTCAAATTTCAAATTCTATTTTATTTGAATCTTCTATATTCAAATTTCAAATTCTATTTTATTTAAATCTTCTATATTCAAATTTCAAATTCTATTTTAGAAAAATAGAATTTTTCTTTCTAAATCTCATATATCCTTTTCGTGATATTTTTAAATATCAACACTTAGGCCCAGTGATATTTAAACACTAACAACCAATTATTTATTTCAGGTTTTCTAACACGTCATATATGACAATATATATGCAAAACAAATAAACAAGCAGATAATATATTTTTGAGGAATCCTGTCGGATTCCTCCAACCTATTTTCCTGCATCCAAAGACGTTAGTCAACATAATAATACCCATCCTGCTTCGAGGCAAGATATCGCGGTATGAAGGTCATCCACTAATATATATTTGTGGGGCGCATAGGGAAATCATCCGCTATGGTACCGCGGGCATCCGCTAATGAGACTGCGAGAATCCAACCAATCATCAACCCAATATATATAATAGTCAACCCTAAATAACTAATATATTTAAAGCAACCGGAAAAATCCAAACAAGCAACAACAATTTTTTTTAACAGATAAAAATAATTCTAATTAACAGGTGAGTGAGATTTACTCACTGTTTTTTGCAGTTGTCGAATATCCAGTTTAATTCCAAATCATCGGCTACGAATCTATTCAAATTGTCTTGAATACATTTCATTTTGTACCTATGATAATAAATTTTATTTATCGATTATGTTATCATTTTATTTAAATGAACTATTTTAAGTAATGATTTATGCATTTTAATTTCATTTAAAAAAATGTATACCTTGATTTGCCTTGATGAACTATGAATCCAATTCTGAACAGTTCCCGAGAACCGCTATTATCCACTTCGGCATTTCCTCGAATATCTTGTTGATCATCCATCATTCCTTTCTTTTATCACCATCAAACCCATGTTCTATCATTGCTGCTCCCTTACTATAAAATGTCTTAATGTTTTTATCTTCCAATATTGTGGACAACTCTCCAATCTTTGACCAAGACCAACAGCAGTACTTCGCCCATACACCGCTTCGCACTCCCACAATGTCATACCGAACTCACCCCATTTATACCACCGCCATACACTTCCGTTCATGGCATCCATCACCCCTTCGAACTCCACTCCGGCATACAAACTCACATCGCGATTTTCGGTTCGCGATAACGCTACCAACCTCCTCATCGTATCCTTTTTGAAATCGCTACCAAGGCTTTGAACTCGAGCTATCTTCTCGCTGAACCCCAAAAGACACTCGCGACCCCCTCCTTCAACCTCTAAACGCCTCGCCTTTGCACCAGAATCCAACATCACCATCGCGTCGACCTCTGGCATCTCAAATCCCGCATGCGCGTCAACCATAACTCACCCTCCCCAGATCGAATGTCGCACCTCCTATTGAAATCGAATGGAACCAATAGCTTGTTAACAGTCGAGCTTCGATAATCCCATACGCGTCTGCTGCTATCGAACCAGAAGTGAGGTAGCGATTTATGATTTCAAATGAGGAAACGGTCGGGATCGAACTTCCTGAACTCACTGTCGTGATGGAAAATCCCGCCATCGATTTTTGGTTTGAACTAAAAGAACAACGCCCCTTTTTTACTTGCAGAAGAATGAATTTTAAGGGAGGAAGTAGGTGCGATTATATAAAGGAAGTGTGTGGTTTATTTTTGAACAGCGAGGCCTTTTACTTTGTGAAGTGGAAGAGGAGACGTGTTTCTTTTCCCCCCTTTTGATTTTCAATGGTTACAACTAGATGTGTATATATTTAAATTACCCATAATTTCCTAACCCCTTTTTGAATGCAACAAATGTCAATGTCAAGGTAATACCCCTATTCGGGACACACCGGGATAGGTCACGAAGTCCAATTCGATCATCTGTAGAGGACATTAATTTAAATCAATATAAATTTAAATTTCAAACCACTTAAATTCTTCGATAATAATTCAATATTATTATTCTAATTCAGACAGGAGTTTGAATTAATTAACTGAACTGTTTTTAAATCATTTTTAACTTCGAATTCAGTTATTCGCTGATTCCTTATTTTGATAATTTAATATATACAATATTAAATCGAAATTGGTATTTAAATCGATAACAAAAATATAATAATTCATTTATATTATCAGCTAAATATTTAAATCCATTTTAAATATTTAAAATTTACTTGACAGATATCTGGGTCATTACATTCTTCCCCTCTAAAAAGAATTTCGTCCTCGAAATTACAAGGTAGAAAAAAATGTTACTAACCTATTGACCCTTCAAAATCATCTTATGCTGAAACTCAGCATTCCATACTTCTATATATTTTAGTTCTACTAAAACTTTTGGTTTTCATTCATTTAATTTGAATGATCTACAATCAATACATTCACATCTTATTCATATTCCATTCAAATTGAGTTTAGTCAATTTATTCCTTTCGATCCATTTAACTTGATTAAGTTTAAATTTAAATTCCAGAATTCAAATCTCTGGGTTTTTATTTCAAATCCTTTTAGAAATCACATAAATATATACTTATACTGATTTCCATCTCAAATTCAAAACATTTAATTTTCAAAACCAACTTGTTTTCTTTCAAACAAATCTTCATCAAAATTATTTTCCAGCCATTGAATTGAGTTCAGTGCTTAATTACTTTCAAAAATCCATCTAATTCTTCTTCCCAGGATTTTAAATTCCACATTCTGATTTGAATTAAATTTTACTTCATCTCATTTGTATATATTTCATTCATATACAATTCTATTGGGTTATATATAACCATTTCAATTTTTATAATCTCAATTGGTTATAATAATAACAACCAATTCTTTGATATATTATAATAATTTCAGAAAATTATTCTTTCTATATCAAAATATAGTTTTGGGTAAAGTTATTTCATTTACCCACTTTAAAACAATATTGTGTCGAATTCTCTGTTCAAGTGTTTATAAATTCCTATCGACTTCGTGGCGTCCCACGATTTGACCAAAATTTATACAACAGACTAGCCAACTATAACGACCCGGAATTTTGGGGCCAATTTAAAAATTTTATTATAGAAATTTTAATGGTTTTTAATATTTAAAATATTTTATTTTAAGTATTAATGACTAAAGATTTCTGAATAGGCAAACTTAATGCACATGAAAGAGTTACCAGTTATAAATCACGATTTAACCAAGTCACTAATAACAGTCCAAGCTTACGTGTATGTACAGTTGTATATTGGAATAAGTATTTTTTTTACGTTACATTATATTGTCTTTATTTATCCTCTCATTTCTTCATTAATTCTTAGGAAACCCTCTCAATATATAGTAAGAAATCAATACATTCTCATGCATGTGCACTAATTTTAAATGCCTCCTTATTCTAGCCACCTTTTTCTTTTATATACATATCAACATGTTCGTTCATTTCTAAACTTGCATATTTTGTGTCTATTATGAATTAAAGCAAAACATGTTGTATATATGCTTGGTGCAAATTAATGCTCACATTTAATTTGAATTAATGAATAAATTACTTGGTCACGTTTCAAAAAAAAAAAAAAAAAAAAAAAAAAAGAAGCAAAATAATCTTTTCATTTGTTTAGTGGGAATCATACAGACATATATCATTTATGCTATCATTTATAATGCATGCATGCGGTCCATGTCCAAAACCATTGCAAGCCACGTTTCTATATAATAATAATAAAAATGTTGCATGCACATTTATTGTCTCACTCACGTTATTTATTTATTTATTTATTTTTGTTTTTTATATTATTTTGTATGCATTAGCTAGAACGTTTCATACACTTTAAATGCATGGCGTTAATTTCCTTTCCCCTTTTCAATCTGACATACCTTTTAAAAAGAAAAAAATTATATATAGGAAGAATTCAAACTTTTGTAATATTGTCATGAATGATTTAATGTTTAGATCCACAATTAATGACTTTATCTCTAATCCCTTTTATTTTCGTTCTTTTCTCTATTTTATTCTTATTAATCTAATTGAGTATGTTGCCTATATTATGATATTTATTATTATGAATTTTGAAATTTGAAATGTCATCACAACTTTCTATATGTTAACATCAGACAATGAATCATGCATTAATTTATTCTTGAAATCCCCTTTCCTATTTTATTTTCTTTTGAATTTTTAAACAACAAATAATATAAAATGGAGAGAAAAACTGCATATTAACCATGTGCAATATATATATATATATATATTTGATTTTGTACTTACTTCTTTTTTATACAAATAGATTTACATCATAAATGGCACTTTTTGGTGATCGAAATAGGATTGAGATATATATATATATATATATATATATATATATATATATATATATATATATAAATGCTTCGTGGAATTCAATACTTATGAAAACCAGGTAATAAATTTAAGTCTAAATAAAGGTTGTCATATTCTTTAGTGCATTAAGAAACAATGAAACCTTTTTGAATTCATTTTTGCATTTATTGGCTACATAATCTATGCCAAATTTAATTCATCAATTTTAAAGACTTTCCTTTCTTTTCTTACTCATCTATATGTTTTACTCTCACTGCGCTATTTATTATATTTTCCTTCTTCCTCCACTATATAATATCCTTTCACTTTCTTAACCTTAATTTCATAAATAAAGCAACCACTGTTTCTTAAATCTATGGCTGCACTCTTCCTGTCTCCTTTTTCCTTTCTCTCCTAATCTACTCAAAGAATTCATCAACTCAAAAATAAATGAATAAAAAAAATAAAAATAAAATCGAAGAGCATGACATGACCTCTAACATCAACGGTCATGATCAAATTATGATGAGCAGGTTGAGAGAATCTCGCGCTCTAAGGCGCTGAAGTCAGAGGTGAATCGGCAGTGGTGAATTCAACAAAGCGAAAGGCGTTGCGCTCATGACAGAAAACTCTACTTTATGGAACCGCCTAGAACAGATTATGAACCTTTTGAATTTTTGATTTGAATTTGAACCAAGGTGAGAAATTCTATCTTTTATTTATATAATTAAAATCTGCTGATAATAATTTTAATGTTACTCATGCGTTGAAATATTTTGATGAATGTCATACATGATTTGATTTAAATGATTTGATGTGGTTTGTTGATCTGTTGATATGATGAAATATTGTTGTGGTATTAGAATTGGCGATATGAAAGTGTAAATTTTGATGTAGTCAAATTGACAAAATAAAAGGGTCGATTTGTTAAAGTGGATTATTTTCAATTTATTCAATTAGAACCAATATATATATATATATATATATATATATATATATATATATGATCATTTTGTTGAATTATATGTTTGTAAGATTTAAATATAATCTTTAACATGTTATGTACATAAAACATGAATGTATATAAAATGTTATTTATCTAGAATAAATTTTCACTAGGAAGAATATCATTTTGGTTAGAACTTGTTACATGATAAAAACATCAATCAAGATAGAATAAAAATATTGTTTTGTATAAAATGTGAAGTTAGAATAAAATATAATAGAAATGTACATTAAAATAAAGGCATCATTTTTGTTACAAAAATGATTATATTAGATTAAAATGTCACTCTTGCTAGAAATGTCATGTTAATTAAAACATAACTTTTGTTAGAAAGGTTTAATTATAAAAAGACACATAATTTGTTTTCATTTTCTTTTTTTTCTTTTTTTTGGATAAAAAGAACACATTTTTGTCATTTTCTTTTTAGAACAAAAAGATATTCTTTTATTTGCATTCTTCGATGCAAATAATCATGGAAATAAAAAGTTATTCTTTTATTTGCATTCTTTGATGCAAATATAAATTGAAATTAAAAGCTATACTTTTATTGGCATCCTTTGATGTAAATATACCTTGAAATAGAAACACCGTTTTGTTAGCAGATGTGTCATTAACATAAATAGAAATTGTTTTATAAATAAATTGTGCATTTATGTGTCATTAACATAAATAGAAAATGGTTTATAAATAAATTGCATTCATGTGTCATTTGAATAACATTGAAAATTGATTACAAATAAATATTCATTTATTTGTCATTTGAATAACGTTGTAATTTGATTACAAATAAATATTCATTTATTTGTCATTAGGATAACATAGAAAATATTTACATATAAAATATTCTGTTATATGTCATTAGAGAACATAGAAAACTGATTCCAAATAAATGACCATTTATTTGCCACTTGAATAACATAGAAGATTGGTTTCAAGTAAATATCCATTTATTTGACATTAGAATTCATAGGAAAATATGTACATATAAAATATTATTTTATGTGACATTAGATTAGAAATGACCTTTTTATTCTAAAATGTTGCATTAGAAAAGAGATAACATTTCTATATGAATGTTGCATTAGCAAAAGAGATAACATTTTTATTTTTAAAATGTTACATTAGAGAAAATAACTTTTTTTTTATATAAAGTGTAGCTTGAGAATTAAAATCTACAGTTTGGCCTAGTAAAAAGAATGAAAGCCAAAATTTACATTTTTGGTCAAGTAAAAAGAATGAAACAAAAATTTACTTGTTGTCATATGAAAGAATAGAAAGATTACCTTTTTATCTAATGTAATCAAAGAATAGAAAAGATTTCACTTTTCTACAATAAAGGAAAATGAAAGATTACATTTTGTAATGTAATTAAAAAAGGAAAATAAAAGATTACATTTTATAATATAATACAAGGATGGAAAAGACCATATTTTTATATAATGAAATAAAAACTCACATTTTTATTGAATTATGTATCATAGGATAGAAATACATTTTTATTTGCAAGTTAGTTGCAAATAAAAACATGAAGATATAAAGTACAATTGTATTTGCAATTTTGTTGTAAATAAAAACATGATTATAAAAGTTGACACTTTTATATTTTAGATATAAATGAAAACTTGGATTTAAAAAGAACTTTTTTTTTCACATTTTAGATGTGAATAAAAACTTGAATTGAAAAGTATATCTTTATTTACATTGAAGATGTGAATAAAAATATGAATTGAAAAAGTATGTCTTTATTTACATTTTAGATGTATATAAAAACAGAGATATAAAAGTGACATTTTAATTTACATTTCAGATATGCATAAAAAAGAGTAAATTTAAAGCGACATTTTTTATTGACATTTTATATTCAATAAAAAGTATGAAATTAAAAGAAGCATTTTTACTGTCATTTTAGAGACAATTAAAAAGAATAGTTTTAATAGTTGCATAGAAATATATGTTTCGTTGTATGGAGATATGTGATGTGCTGAATATAATGTTTAGTATATTCAAGTTTGAATATTACACTTCCATTTACAAGTCACCCGACTTGTTTATGTGATTGGGACGATAATTTTTACACATCGCCCAAGTGCACAAATAATTTGATTATTTGACTGCTGGATGAAACCCCACACGGGTGTTGCGATGATATTTGATCTACACTAGTCCCAATATTTAGTGTATAATTCACTTTGGTTCATAAATTGGATGCTTGACAATTATTTATAATGATTATCGATTACATGCAATGTATGGTTGTTGATTGAGTCACGTTCCAATAAAGAATATTCTAGAAATGAATATTTTAGAAAATATCTTAGAAAAAGAACATATTTTAGAAAAATAGATTTATTTATTGAGATGAACTAGTTAGTAACTAGAGTAAATCATTAAATTAAGATTTAATGAAATTTTCCAATTTGTTAATATTTAATTTAAATTAAATTAAATAAATGGAATTTGGGTTTGTCGTGAATAGTGCCTTAAATAACACTGTTCTTAAACCCCGTATGAAAAGAATAATCTTTTAATTAAGATTATTAAAAAGGTTTTCAATTATATTTAATAATTAGAAGAAATGGGAGTTGGTTTATTGTGAACTGTGTTTTTAAGCGACATTTATTCTTTAACCCAACTGACAGTGAAATTTGGATTTAGAATTTATAAATCGTTTATTAAGATTTAAATGGAAATTTTCCAAAAGTAAAGTTTTCCAATTTAATATATTAAATTGGAATTGAATAGAATTCGAATTAATTATAAACGAGATAAGCTTCTGTAGAAGAAGACCGATACTACATATGGAATTTAAGAGGCCTTGCCGTTATTCCATTTATATTATTGGTTGGATACAGAAATTTATAACGATTATATATCGATTTGATTTCTATGAAGATTCCATATTTTATGGAAGACGATTTTGGGTTTACCGTGAACTATGTTTTTAAATGACATTAGTTCTTTAACCCAGTTAAGAATAAGATTTATCTCTTAAATCTAAAGAATCATTTAATAATGATTTTTGATATTTAAAACCAAATGGTGTTTTGAATAAATCTTTAAAAGAAAGATTTAAGAGTAAATATAAAGAATTTATCTTTGATAGAATAATTTGAATATTTTATTTAAAAGAATATTCTGAATTGGAATGAGGCGTTGGATGTGTTTTTATAGTACTCAATTTTTAATTATAAAAATACGAGAGTTATTCGGAAAGACCGGGTTTAACCCATTCCGAATAATTCCTATGACGATGAAGAGTCGAAGATGAAGACCGTGGTTGAAGACCGACGATCTTCACATCAAACGGATGTGTTGCTACAGAGACCCTTGATAGGAGTAGCTACCTTGAAGGGGCTTCAGTGGTGGTCGTCCGGACTATTGTTGATTGTTCGGATTTGGTTTTCGCTCAGACCCAGAGCATAAGCTAATAAATAGATGCGTGTCTGACATTGGATTTCGTTCCGTGTGAATTAAATCGATTTCTGTTAATGTATGTCTGTTTGGTGGTGGAGGATTTATTCTCTACTTAACACCCTGATATATATTAATAGTGATTGATCGCATGGCGTGAATTGTCAATGTGGCACGCCAAGATGCATATGATCAAGGCTTTTGTTGAAAAGCAGAGCCTTGTGGGATGATCAAAGCATAGCCTATTACGGCATAGCTTTGTGTATATCGTGACTTCGCGAGCCTCACACCCCGGTATGAGTCAAAAACGGGATATGGACCGTAGGGAGTGCACACGTTTCTTTCTAGCTAGTGGTAGTGTCAGTGCTTTAACACGGCCTGGCATATTACTTATGTGGATGATGGATTTTGAGGCGCCTCGGATTCTTATAGGCCGATAGTGGTCATATTATAGGTTCAAAGGAACCGGGAAACGTGTGTTTAGGCATAGGGCTGTAAATTTTGTTCGAATGTCCGACGTCCGTTCGTGTCCGTGACCGAAATACGTCCGTCCGAGTCCGTCCGATTTTCATTTAGGACACGAGTTAGGACAACAAGATTTGTACGAGAAAAAATCATGTCCGGTCCGGGCTCGTCCGAATTCGTCCGAATTATTTTAAATTCGTCATATAGTAGAGAGAAAATCTAGTAAAATGTACAAAATGTGATATAAATAGCCATGTCCGACCGAGTCCGACTAGTCCGATCATGTCCGTGTCCGACCGATTTTATTTAGGACACGAATTAGGACAACGAAATTTGTCCGAGAAAAAATTTGGTCCGGTCCGTGTTCGGTCCGATTTTTTTTAGGACAGAAACTGAACATACCTCCGTCCGGTCCGGTCCGACCGATTTACACCCCTATTCAGGCATAACTAATCCACTGCCGATAGGCGGGGACCGGCCCTACCGCATCCAAGGGTTCACTACGGGGGATCCTGAGGCATTTGCTAGAGTGTCTCGAATCGGAGAGGAGCTTACCCCTAGCCTCGACTCATGATGGAAATCCAATTTCCAATACGACCTTGCGGTTTTGATTGTAGAACTAGTATGGCAACATAGTAGGATGGGGTTTTATGCCGTCTATGATTAAAACATTATGATTAAAATTGTTTTTGAATTATATATACCCATAGATATACACACAAATATTAAATCCGTTTTGTAACACCCCGAGAATTCTATAACTGTGAAATTCATGAATTAAAGTATAATCAAATTCAAATCAAAGAACTAAGGGAAACGGGATACGCCATTGCGTTCGTCTCGGAAAAATACGCGAAATAGAGTCCGAGTTTTCGAAAAACGGAGTCCGTACGAAGAAGATATGGCCTTCGGAAGTTTTGAATTAAATTTAAAATTCAAACAGAATAAAATAATTAAAAATCGGGCCCAGTGGGCCAGGGCGGATAAACACCCGCCTAGGCCACCCAGGTCGACTGGGCTGTCGACCTGGGCTACCCATGTCGACAGGGCTGTCGGCAGCCCTGTCGACAGGGGTGTCGACCTGGTCGAGCCCAGTCAACCTGGCTGGCCAGGTCTGTTTTTGGTCGAATTTCTGTGGTCTGCTTTGTCATTAGGGCTAGGTGGCGGGTTCTAATTGGTCTCTCTATCTAATGAATGGCTACGATCTAACCTAGCAACATCAAGGGTCCTAATCAATTCCTAACCTCTATATAAACAACCCTAGACTAAACCCTAATCTATTCATTCAAATTAAGAACATAGCCGCCATGTTGCTGAGGAACGACTAAGAGTAGCCGCCAACTAGAGAGAGAATTAGGAAGAAAGTTCTAAAGCCTAAAGCAATTCAAGCAACCTAAAGCCAATCAATTCAACAAAGGAATCATATCTCTTAATTAGAGAATTCGCCGCAACCATTGTAAGTAGAGTATTACTTTGGTATGAATAAACAACTGTATTGATTTGTATGCTTGAATTGGGATAATAAAGTAATTCATATTTGTGCAAAATTATGTTATTCATTATAAAGAACTACATGCGGTAGTTCTATGCAAGTATACGTTTGGAATATTGCGCAACTTATGTAATCTATGTTGAAGCTACATGTATGTAGTTGATTGAAATTCATGCGAGTTTGGGCTTTGTTATTATGCCACCATGATGTATATTTTTGTGCATAAATCATTTTGCAAGTAATTGAAACAAGTTTGGTTGTTATAGTTCATATGAAACTATGTTGGAATTTTGACACCATAATCCATGTATTAAGTCATGCTTTTGCAAAACTTATGAATATGGCTAGGCTATGAATGATATTTGGCATAATTGAAATCTATGATTAAGTCTATCTTAAAAGAATTATATGATGACATATGTGAGACATGGCTAGGTTAGACTCAAAAATCCCTTTTTGCAAGTTTAAAGCAAACACCATGATTAGGAATATTTATGCCATGCTTATGTTTGACATTATGCCATGTTTATGCTAGAAGTATTTATGCCATGCTTATGTTTGACATTATGCCATGTTTATGCTAGAAGTATTTATGCCATGCTTATGTTTGACATTTTGCCTAAATAAAAATATAGGTTCATGTGTCAATAATGATATCTCAATTACAAGTTCACATGCTTTGATTCATGTCACCTATGTTTTATGACCAAAGTATATGTCACTACTATGCAAGTACACCAGTTTCTATTTTGTATTCCCATCGTCATATTGCAAGTTCATACGCTCACCTTCCCCTCTTTGTGTATGTAATCACGCTTTAAGCCTCCCCTTTCACATGGCTAAATTGGGCTTTAAAAGGCTAAGCCCAATATATATGAACGGACGTGTAAAACGGGGGAAAATAACGTTGGGTTAAAATTAATTAATGAATGAAAATATAAAATAGAAGGGCCCAAATTCAAGTATGGGTTGGGCCCGTGATTGGTGTAATCTTTACACCATTAACTTAATAATGGGCCGCAAATATTTACATATAAGAAATAAAGAAGAATGACAAAATATGTAAATGTAGAACATACGATGTGTTTAACCCGAGGTTGGATTGAGTTGTGATGTAAACCTGCCCGGAACCGCCCGGCTGTCCAGTAGTCACAACAATACCTATCCAATGTGGGAGGTTAAACATGGAGCCCAATAAGGACCCGAGGTTAGACTGAGTTGTGGCGTAAGACTGCCCGGAACCAACCGGCAACAGGCAGCCACAACAATACCTGTCTAATGTGAGAGGTCAGGGCCTTAATAAGACAATTAAGGCTGAGTCAGGATTGTTAGGATTAAGTGGACTAAAGACTTAATCAAAATGGAACATGCTAAACTAAACGGACTGGTGGGGGTTAGGTTAGAAACACTTAACCAACTTAGCATGTTGGCTAGAGATAGAAAACCTAGTAACGGGGGACCCTTTTCAGCAGTAACCCTAAAAGGTGTATCATGATACCCTGAAAACTAGGCAGGGTGGGGCACGATTACTGGGCTGATTGTAAGAGGTCAAATTGACGGCGGTGGTGTAGCAGTGTAGGTTCTAACGGAGTGCGGGCGTGCACACACTCCGGCGCAGAAAAATAAGGCACTGGACACCAGTAGCATACCTGTGCACTCTAAGGTTGTGTCGGGCCGCCACCGTGGGACTTGATACACCCCATGGTGGGACCAGCATATGTAACTACAACATCGGGGGCCGTAAGACACATGTAACTATGCGAGTAGGAGCCGATCATCATAGAATGGATCACATCACCCTGATTTTGGGTGCCAGTTGGAAACTAGTTTATATGGGTTCAGAGATTAACAGGGGGTACGATAGTATATTCGACCCTAGACAACTTAACCAAGTTTGTAGTGCTTACCCACTTCTTGTTTATACTTATCATGCCCAGTTCTTTATTCATAGACAAAATAGTACTAGACTTACTCAGGCTTTATGTCTGACTCTACTTTTCTTTCGTCTTCTTTTCTTCTGTCCCCCCCCCCCCCCAGGTCCTCAGGGAGGGAACACAGCAGCTTGACCAACCTCAACATCCAGCTTGAAGAAGAGAAATGTATTGCTTGGACTTTCCTGTTTTGAACTATGGCTTTGGACAATCCACTATGGGGACTTTTGCAGTTTATCTATGCTTTATTTATGCTTCTTTAAATAATGTACTCAAGACAGATTATGAAAGTGTTATGTTATGTTTTTGAAAAAAAGATGTAAGACAATCATGGTGATGTTTTGTAACACGTATTTGACTTTATGAAATAAAAGTTTGTTGTTCTTCCGCTGTTTACAAATATGTGTTCTTATATCTGTCTTGTATATCTGTGACTTGTACTTATAAACCTCCACCAAAATTAGGGCATTCCCTTTGAGAGTGACCCTAACGGAGGTGGGGTGTTTCACTTGGTATCAGAGCACGGTTTACCAGATAAGAAAAAAAAAAGTTTTGAAAAATTATTTTCAAAAAGGAAATTTAAAGAAGCATTTTTAAAAAGAAAATATTATTTTATTTTAAAAAGGCAAAGTCCACCCCCCAAAGCCATAGGAACTATCTCTATCCTTCGTTTTGAATCTATCCTTTTTGTTTCAGCATGTCCCAAGAACTTAACTTGCCGGAAGGGGTGCCAATACCTGGTTGGTTTAGACGATTCTTAGAAGCAAGGGCCACTCAGCCAGGTCCTACCGTTCCTCCTCCCCCAGCGGAAGGAAATCATCCAGCTGCAGCAGCACCTTTTCCTCCACCTCCTCCTCGGGGAAACACGTTTGCTAAGATATGTAAAGATTTTAAAGCTATGGGAGGAAGGGATTTCCATGGAACTGAGTCCTTCGTGGCAGCTAGAAATTGGCTGAAAGAAACTGAGGACCTATTCATCATCTTTGAGGTAGAAGATAGACAAAAAGTACAATTGGCAGTGTGGCTATTGAAGGGCGAGGCTTCCTACTGGTGGGAAGTCACTAATGCTGAAAGACCAGTGGAGACATGGGAGGACTTTAGGGCAAGGTTTGAGACTAAATTTCTCTCAGATGCGGAAAGAAGTTTGCAGTTAGAAAAATTCTTATTTCTTAAGCAAGGGGACAAGACAGTCAGAGAGTATGTGAATCAGTTCGATGAGCTGGCTAGGTTTGGGCTTGACCTAGTCAACACCCCGCACAAGAAGGCTCTCCGTTTCGTCAAAGGGTTGAATGAGCCATTACACAGTTTGGCCATGACCCATATACCCATGGGAGCCACGTATGAAAGATTGGTGCAAATGGCATTGCTGAATGAAGAGGATAAGGGCAATAAGAAAGAGGGTTTGCAGCCCAAGAAGACAGACTTTAAGAAAGGCGGGAAAGGCAACAAAGAGAAGAGGAAGTGCAATTTCTATGGCAAAGTGGGGCACTTAGTAAAGGACTGCCGGAAAAAGAAGGCCAAGGAGAATGGTGGGTGCTTTTCATGCGGTCAGACAGGCCACAGGGCTAAGGACTGCCCAAAGAAACGAGGACAGGGGCAGGGCGCTGGATCCACCCCAGGGGCACAGGTTCATGTGCTAGAAGCGCCACCATTGCAACAGCGAGGTATAAATACTTCTGTAGAAAGCGTAGTTTATCTTTATGATCACCCCGTTCGCACTTTATTTGATTCTGGCGCATCACACTCCTTTATCTCGTCTGCTTTAGTAGAATCTCTGCACCTAGAAACTAGTATGGTAGAGGACCCCTTAATTGTTTCAAACCCAATTGGGGGCCCAGCTCGTTTGTCTATGATCTGTGTGGGATTGAAAATTTCTATTCTAAGCGTAGAATTTCTATGTAGTGCCTTTGTTTTGGGCTTTTCGGGGTATGGTTTGATTTTGGGTATGGATTGGCTATCCCGTAATGGGGCCATCCTTGATTGTGAGAAAAGGGTTGTCAGGCTCCTAACCCAGCTCGGTAATACTTTGGAAATTTCTTGTAATCCCTCGTATGCGGTTATGCTTAGTTATCTTGAATCGCTAGATGCCTCTGTTGAAAACTTGCAATCAGTTAGAGTGGTCCGGGAATATCCGGATGTCTTCGAAGAGGTGAAGGGCTTGCCTCCGAAGCGGGAAATAGACTTCCGCATATATCTTGTAGATAATGCAAAGCCCGTTGCGTTGCCCGTTAGACATATGGCTCCACGAGAAAGGAAAGAGCTCAGTAAACAGATTAAAGAGCTTCTAGAAAAGGGGTTCATTAGGAGGAGCATTTCAGAATGGGGCGCTCCGGTGGTGTTCGCTACAAAGGCGGATGGTTCACTCCGTCTATGTGTTGACTATAGGGAGCTCAACAAGCTAACGAAAAAGAATAGGCACCCTCTCCCTAGAATTGACGATTTATTTGACCAGCTTGTAGGAGCGTCTGTTTTCTCCCAACTCGATTTAGCAACCGGTTTTCATCAGCTAAGGGTGGCTGAAGATAGCATCGATAAAACGGCGTTCAGAACCCCAGACGGTTTCTTTGAATGGCTTGTCATGCCTTTCGGCTTGATAAATGCACCTGCTTACTTCGTGGACCTGATGAGTAGGGTATTTAGAGATTTCCTCAACAAATTCGTAGTGGTCTTCGTAGATGATATCCTTATCTTCTCAAAGAGTGAAGAGGAACATGCTCAACACTTAAGGGCAATCATGGAAACTTTGCGAGTCCAACAACTAAAAGCCAAATTCTCCAAATGCCACTTTTGGAGAGAAGAGGTGAGGTTCCTTGGGCACATAGTATCCAAACAAGGGTTAGCGGTGGACCCCGCTAAGGTAGTGGCGGTACAAGATTGGAAGACACCAAGGAATGCGACTGAGGTCCGAAGCTTCCTAGGACTAGCAGGTTTCTATCGAAAGTTTATAAGGGATTTTGCGAAAATCTCAGCTCCACTCACGAAATTGACCAAGAAGAATCTAGTGTTCAATTGGGATTTGGATTGCGAATTTGCTTTCCAACGACTGAAAAGGGCTCTTACAACAGCCCCAGTTTTGACGCTGTCAGATGGGAGCAAGATGTTTACTGTTTATACGGATGCATGTGGGACAGGGCTAGGCGCCGTCTTAATGCAAGAAGGAAGGGTAGTAGCTTATGGCGGGAGGCAGTTGAAAGCGCACGAAAAGAACTACCCAACCCACAATCTTGAGTTAGCCGCCATCGTCTTTGCACTCAAGTCTTGGCGACACTATCTCCTAGGTGAGAAATTCGAACTTTACACTGACCATAAATCGTTGAAATATCTTTTCTCGTAGAAGGATCTTAATTTGAGGCAACAAAGATGGATGGAGTTTCTTGCCTCGTACGATTTCGAAATCTCCTATACTCCGGGCAAAGGCAACGTAGTGGCAGACGCGTTGAGCCGAAAGAAATTGACCCTAAGCCCGTTGTTTGTTGAAAGACAAAGCCTAGAGTTTATAGCCAGTTTCGACTTTAGGCCTTCCTCCGATTTCGTACCAGGCTTGCTAGCATCTCTCGAAGTGCGCCCAACTTTAGTGGATTCAGTAGGGACAGCACAACGCGAAGACCCTCAGCTTGTGGAAACAATTGATAGGCTAATTAGGGGTGAGACTTCAAGTCACCTCAACAGATACTCCATCGACGATAGGGGTTTGCTAAGGCGAGACGGAAGACTATGCGTCCCACAGACAAAAGATTTAGTAAGGAAGGTTCTCGAGGAAGCGCATCATTCCAAGATGACGATACACCCAGGCGGGGATAAAATGTACAAAGACATAAAAAGGACTTTCTTTTGGAACGGCATGAAAAAGGACGTGGCAGAATTCGTTTCTAAGTGTATGGTGTGCCAACAGGTTAAGGCGGAACAGAAAAAGCCTGGCGGACTGCTACATCCTCTGGAGGTCCCGCAGTGGAAGTGGGATAGCATCTCAATGGACTTCATCGATGGGCTGCCTAGGTCCAGGAGAGGCAACACTAGCATTTGGGTAATAGTGGATAGGCTTACTAAAAGCGCCCAC
The DNA here is from genome assembly GCA_030737875.1 of Allium sativum. Classification (NCBI taxonomy): domain Eukaryota; kingdom Viridiplantae; phylum Streptophyta; class Magnoliopsida; order Asparagales; family Amaryllidaceae; genus Allium; species Allium sativum. The sequence continues at coordinate 123,478,471 of CM060912.1, read as the reverse complement.
TTTTTACCTGTCAAAAGTAAAAGAACTGCCTCATCCCTAGCATCACTTTACCTCAAGGAAATCGTTCGACTCCATGGAATACCATCTAGCATTATTAGTGACCGAGACCCCATCTTCACCAGTGAGTTTTGGCGGAGTCTGCAAGAAGCAGTAGGAACGCAGTTATGCTTAAGCACAGCCTATCATCCCCAAACCGACGGCCAAACAGAGAGAGTGAACAGAGTTTTGGAAGACCTTCTAAGGCTATGCGTCCTTGACTTCGGAGGGACATGGGAAGACCACCTCCCTTTGGTAGAATTCGCCTACAACAACAGCTATCAAGCAACCATAGGAATGGCGCCCTTCGAAGCTTTATATGGAAGACCATGCCGATCGCCCACTTGTTGGTGGGAGTCCACGGATAAGCTCATACTTGGACCAGACATGATCCGAGAGACTTCAGAGAAAGTAGACTTAATACGAAGAAGGATGAAGACGGCCCAAGACAGACAAAAGTCCTATGCCGACAAGAGGAGGACCGACCTTGAATTCGAAGTTGGAGACAGAGTTTTTCTCAAGGTATCACCGCTAAGAAACGTTGTTCGTTTTGGAACCACAGGAAAGCTAGCACCAAGGTTCGTAGGGCCATTCCCTATTATCGAGAAAATTGGGAAAATGGCCTATAGATTAGAGCTACCCGAGAAGTTGGCTAGAGTCCACAACGTTTTTCACGTTTCACATCTCCGAAAATGTCTGCATGAGTCTGCTGAAGTGGTAGAGCCAAATATACTCGAAGAGGCCGAAGTGGAACGCGAAGCAACCATAAGAAAAGTTCCAACCCGCATCTTAGGAACAGAAGTGAAGAAGCTACGCAACCGCGAAGTCAAGCTCGTCAAAGTTCAGTGGAGCGACGCCGAGGGAGACGCGACTTGGGAAACTGAAGCTAGAATACGTACTGCCTACCCTTTTCTGTTCGAGGGTACATCCTTGATATTTCTTTTTCCTTAAGTTGCGCTTTTATCTATCTTTTTAGGTATATTTCCTCGACCTTATCTTTTAGGTAGAAACCCTTTGGATGGAAACATGTAGTTGAAACATGTTATGTATGATGGTTGCAAGTGGTTGCAAGTGATTGCTAGTGGTTGCTCGTGGTTGCATACACACACACAATCTAGGGTTTAGATCGGCTCAGTCACTTCATATTGCATATGCATATATGTTTGTATTCGTATGTGGTTGAACTTTAATGTGTTGTCATGTGGATGCTGCATTTGTATTGAATGATTGTGCACTCATGTAGAATCAAGAATAGGAAAATTTGCATACATAATGGATTCATGGCACTTACATAATTCGCATTAAGGAGGTCAACTGAATCAGTAGACCGCCTGATTTTGCATTAGATAAGTTCATGAACACACACACTTCGCATATGATCATGAAGCATTAGAAGTCTTTTAAGGACAATGGATGCTCGTGTTTGATGGATGAGTAGATGGATGATTGGATGTTAGGATATACATTCCTCCTAACTTGAAGATTTCGGGGACGAAATCCTTTTAAGTGGGGGAGAATGTAACACCCCGAGAATTCTATAACTGTGAAATTCATGAATTAAAGTATAATCAAATTCAAATCAAAGAACTAAGGGAAACGGGATACGCCATTGCGTTCGTCTCGGAAAAATACGCGAAATAGAGTCCGAGTTTTCGAAAAACGGAGTCCGTACGAAGAAGATATGGCCTTCGGAAGTTTTGAATTAAATTTAAAATTCAAACAGAATAAAATAATTAAAAATCGGGCCCAGTGGGCCAGGGCGGATAAACACCCGCCTAGGCCACCCAGGTCGACTGGGCTGTCGACCTGGGCTACCCATGTCGACAGGGCTGTCGACAGCCCTGTCGACAGGGGTGTCGACCTGGTCGAGCCCAGTCAACCTGGCTGGCCAGGTCTGTGTTTGGTCGAATTTCTGTGGTCTACTTTGTCATTAGGGCTAGGTGGCGGGTTCTAATTGGTCTCTCTATCTAATGAATGGCTACGATCTAACCTAGCAACATCAAGGGTCCTAATCAATTCCTAACCTCTATATAAACAACCCTAGACTAAACCCTAATCTATTCATTCAAATTAAGAACATAGCCGCCATGTTGCTGAGGAACGACTAAGAGTAGCCGCCAACTAGAGAGAGAATTAGGAAGAAAGTTCTAAAGCCTAAAGCAATTCAAGCAACCTAAAGCCAATCAATTCAACAAAGGAATCATATCTCTTAATTAGAGAATTCGCCGCAACCATTGTAAGTAGAGTATTACTTTGGTATGAATAAACAACTGTATTGATTTGTATGCTTGAATTGGGATAATAAAGTAATTCATATTTGTGCAAAATTATGTTATTCATTATAAAGAACTACATGTGGTAGTTCTATGCAAGTATACGTTTGGAATATTTCGCAACTTATGTAATCTATGTTGAAGCTACATGTATGTAGTTGATTGAAATTCATGCGAGTTTGGGCTTTGTTATTATGCCACCATGATGTATATTTTTGTGCATAAATCATTTTGCAAGTAATTGAAACAAGTTTGGTTGTTATAGTTCATATGAAACTATGTTGGAATTTTGACACCATAATCCATGTATTAAGTCATGCTTTTGCAAAACTTATGAATATGGCTAGGCTATGAATGATATTTGGCATAATTGAAATCTATGATTAAGTCTATCTTAAAAGAATTATATGATGACATATGTGAGACATGGCTAGGTTAGACTCAAAAATCCCTTTTTGCAAGTTTAAAGCAAACACCATGATTAGGAATATTTATGCCATGCTTATGTTTGACATTATGCCATGTTTATGCTAGAAGTATTTATGCCATGCTTATGTTTGACATTATGCCATGTTTATGCTAGAAGTATTTATGCCATGCTTATGTTTGACATTTTGCCTAAATAAAAATATAGGTTCATGTGTCAATAATGATATCTCAATTACAAGTTCACATGCTTTGATTCATGTCACCTATGTTTTATGACCAAAGTATATGTCACTACTATGCAAGTACACCAGTTTCTATTTTGTATTCCCATCGTCATATTGCAAGTTCATACGCTCACCTTCCCCTCTTTGTGTATGTAATCACGCTTTAAGCCTCCCCTTTCGCATGGCTAAATTGGGCTTTAAAAGGCTAAGCCCAATATATATGAACGGACGTGTAAAACGGGGGAAAATAACGTTGGGTTAAAATTAATTAATGAATGAAAATATAAAATAGAAGGGCCCAAATTCAAGTATGGGTTGGGCCCGTGATTGGTGTAATCTTTACACCATTAACTTAATAATGGGCCGCAAATATTTACATATAAGAAATAAAGAAGAATGACAAAATATGTAAATGTAGAACATACGATGTGTTTAACCCGAGGTTGGATTGAGTTGTGATGTAAACCTGCCCGGAACCGCCCGGCTGTCCAGTAGTCACAACAATACCTATCCAATGTGGGAGGTTAAACATGGAGCCCAATAAGGACCCGAGGTTAGACTGAGTTGTGGCGTAAGACTGCCCGGAACCAACCGGCAACAGGCAGCCACAACAATACCTGTCTAATGTGAGAGGTCAGGGCCTTAATAAGACAATTAAGGCTGAGTCAGGATTGTTAGGATTAAGTGGACTAAAGACTTAATCAAAATGGAACATGCTAAACTAAACGGACTGGTGGGGGTTAGGTTAGAAACACTTAACCAACTTAGCATGTTGGCTAGAGATAGAAAACCTAGTAACGGGGGACCCTTTTCAGCAGTAACCCTAAAAGGTGTATCATGATACCCTGAAAACTAGGCAGGGTGGGGCACGATTACTGGGCTGATTGTAAGAGGTCAAATCGACGGCGGTGGTGTAGCAGTGTAGGTTCTAACGGAGTGCGGGCGTGCACACACTCCGGCGCAGAAAAATAAGGCACTGGACACCAGTAGCATACCTGTGCACTCTAAGGTTGTGTCGGGCCGCCACCGTGGGACTTGATACACCCTATGGTGGGACCAGCATAGGTAACTACAACATCGGGGGCCGTAAGACACATGTAACTATGCGAGTAGGAGCCGATCATCATAGAATGGATCACATCACCCTGATTTTGGGTGCCAGTTGGAAACTAGTTTATATGGGTTCAGAGATTAACAGGGGGTACGATAGTATATTCGACCCTAGACAACTTAACCAAGTTTGTAGTGCTTACCCACTTCTTGTTTATACTTATCATGCCCAGTTCTTTATTCATAGACAAAATAGTACTAGACTTACTCAGGCTTTATGTCTGACTCTACTTTTCTTTCGTCTTCTTTTCTTCCGTCCCCCCCCCCCCCCAGGTCCTCAGGGAGGGAACACAGCAGCTTGACTAACCTCAACATCCAGCTTGAAGAAGAGAAATGTATTGCTTGGACTTTCCTGTTTTGAACTATGGCTTTGGACAATCCACTATGGGGACTTTTGCAGTTTATCTATGCTTTATTTATGCTTCTTTAAATAATGTACTCAAGACAGATTATGAAAGTGTTATGTTATGTTTTTGAAAAAAAGATGTAAGACAATCATGGTGATGTTTTGTAACACGTATTTGACTTTATGAAATAAAAGTTTGTTGTTCTTCCGCTGTTTACAAATATGTGTTCTTATATCTGTCTTGTATATCTGTGACTTGTACTTATAAACCTCCACCAAAATTAGGGCATTCCCTTTGAGAGTGACCCTAACGGAGGTGGGGTGTTTCACGTTTTATCGTATCAAGCATCTTTTGACAATTATAAGGTAAAACCCTATCCTTCGGTTTGCGTTGCATTGTGTGATGGGACTTGGGTCTTATAATGGTTTCATTTTTCTAAAAAGGCATTGCGTTGTTTAATGATTTACTTTAATTTAGGCACTGGCAATCCAATGGAGTAAACCCATTCTGCGTTAGCGGCGTGGTCCTGTGATTAGCCTTATTATTAGATAGTTAAGTTAAGATTTCTCATACCAGTCTCATGGCTGACCTGTAGTTTGTTTCACTGGCAAACTCGGGTGCCCTTATTTTCCACACAGGCAGTCGAGTAGCTTTTTGCAGATATGCTTACAGGATCCTGGCTTACAACTGAAGCGGTATTCAGAAAGCTCTGTATCCGTGTATTCCTTCTAGTTGTATATTTGTAATATTTTTCCGCTGTTATTTAAATGTAATTTAAAACTCTGATATTATTGTATTTCCAATGTAAATTATAAGTTCATACTCAGTTATATTCTTGTACTCTGGTGTAATTGTTGTAATCAGCAATAATATGTTCTTCAGTTTATGTTCTGATGTGTGTTGTTCTCAAAGCAATCCAGGCTTTCCTTTACTGGGAAGTATGGGTCGTTTCAGTTGGTATCGGAGCTTTGGTTTTCAGAGCTCGAGAACAAGGCACATTGGAACCGAACAAAAGAATTCATCAGAGATTGGATTAGTAATATCCAATGAGAATAACTCGTTAGAGATAGGATCAGTAGTATCCTAGAACGAGTGTGAAGAGTATTATTTTCTCTAATAATAATAATAATAATTTAGTTTTGAAAATTTTATCCTAAAATATGTATTTGAGTATATTATTATATTTTAATGTGGACAATCGAGTAAATAAAGATTTCGAATAAACGAGTAATTAACGGATATTCGAAGTTTTAATATACTGGATAGATATAGAATCACACTCTAGTCGCCCGGAGGTAATTCTGGTGATAGGTCGACCATCACCAGTATTTATGTTCGAGTCTCGAAGGTGGGATTTCTATATATTTCCATTGACTGGTATGAGAACCAAAACTTAGTTGGGACACATTGCTGTGATTTGCACTAAAAATATGGATTTTGACTATATATTAAGATTATATATTTGGAAAGTTAATCACCTAATTGATTGCTGGTTGTGATGTTTGATAATTAGTTTCACTAGTTAAAATACTAGAATGATAATTAATTAAAACCAATAAATAAAATTTAGTTGAGTTGGTTAATTGAACAACTTCTTAGCTTCGTTCCTTTTCGAGGACGAAAAGATTTTAAGTGTGGGCGATTGTAACGACCCGGAATTTTAGGGCCAATTTAAAATTTTTATTATAGAAATTTTAATGGTTTTTAATATTTAAAATATTTTATTTTAAGTAATAATGACTAAAGATTTCTGAATAGGCAAACTTAATGCACATGAAAGAGTTACCAGTTATAAATCACGATTTAACCAAGTCACTAGTAACAGTCCAAGCCTACGTGTATGTACAGTTGTACATTGGGACAAGTATTTTTTTTTTTTTACGTTACATTATATTGTCTTTATTTACCCTCTCATTTCTTCATTTATTCTTAGGAAACCCTCTCAATATATAGTAAGAAATCAATACATTCTCATGCATGTGCACTAATTTTAAATGCCTCCTTATTCTTGCCACCTTTTTCTTTTATATATATCAACATGATCGTTCATTTCTAAACTTGCATATTTTGTGTCTATTATGAATTAAAGCAAAACATGTTGTATATACGCTTGGTGCAAATTAATGCTCACATTTAATTTGAATTAATGAATAAATTACTTGGTCACGTTTCAAAAAAAAAAAGCAAAATAATCTTTTCATTTGTTTAGTGGGAATCATACAGACATATATCATTTATGCTATCATTTATAATGCATGCATGCGGTCCATGTCCAAAGCCATTGCAAGCCACGTTTCTATATAATAATAATAAAAATGTTGCATGCACATTTATTGTCTCACTCACGTTATTTATTTATTTATTTATTTATTTTTGTTTTTTATATTATTTTGTATGCATTAGCTAGAACGTTTCATACACTTTAAATGCATGGCGTTAATTTCCTTTCCCCTTTTCAATCTGACATACCTTTTAAAAAGAAAAAATTATATATAGGAAGAATTCAAACTTTTGTAATATTGTCATGCATGATTTAATGTTTAGATCCACAATTAATGACCTTATCTCTAATCCCTTTTATTTTCGTTCTTTTCTCTATTTTATTCTTATTAATCTAATTGAGTATGTTGCCTATATTATGATATTTATTATTATGAATTTTGAAATTTGAAAGGTCATCACAACTTTCTATATGTCAACATCAGACAATGAATCATGCATTAATTTCTTCTTGAAATCCCTTTTCCTATGTAATTTTCTTTTGAATTTTTAAACAACAAATATTATAAAAAGGAGAGAAAAACTGCATATTAACCATGTGCAATATATATATATATATATATATATATATTTTGATTTTGTACTTACTTCTTTTTTATACAAATAGATTTACATCATAAATGGCACTTTTTGGTGATAGAAATAGGATTGATATATATATATATATATATATATATATATATATAAATGCTTCGTGGAATTCAATACTTATGAAAACCAGGTAATAAATTTAAGTCTAAATAAAGGTTGTCATATTCTTTAGTGCATTAGGAAACAACGAAACCTTTTTGAATTCATTTTTGCATTTATTGGCTACATAATCTATGCCAATTTAATTCATCAATTTTAAAGACTTTCCTTTCTTTTCTTACTCATCTATATGTTTTACTCTCACTGCGCTATATATTATAGTTTCCTTCTTCCTCCACTATATAATATCCTTTCACTTTCTTAACTTTAATTTCATAAATAAAGCAGCCACCGTTTCCTAAATCTATGGCTGCACTCTTCATGTCTCCTTTTTCCTTTCTCTCCTAATCTACTCAAAGAATTCATCAACTCAAAAATAAATGAATAAAAAAATAAAAAGAAAATCGAAGAGCATGACATGACCTCCAACATCAACGGTCATGATCGAATTATGATGAGCAGGTTGAGAGAATCTCGCGCTCTAAGGCGCTGAAGTCAGAGGCGAATCGGCAGTGGTGAATTCAACAAAACGAAAGGCGTTGCGCTCGTGACAGAAAACTTTACTTTATGGAACCTCCTAGAACAGATTATGAACCTTTTGAATTTTTGATCTGAATTTGAACCAAGGTGAGAAATTCTATCTTTTATTTATATAATTAAAATCTGCTGATAATAATTTTAATGTTACTCATGCGTTGAAATATTTTGATGAATGTCATACATGATTTGATTTAAATGATTTGATGTGGTTTGTTGATCTGTTGATATGATGAAATATTGTTGTGGTATTAGAATTGGCGATATGAAAGTGTAAATTTTGATGTAGTCAAATTGACAAAATAAAAGGGTCGATTTGTTAAAGTGGATTATTTTCAATTTATTCAATTAGAACCAATATATATATATATATATATATATATATATATATGATCATTTTGTTGAATTATATGTTTGTAAGATTTAAATATAATCTTTAACATGTTATGTACATAAAACATGAATGTATATAAAATGTTATTTATCTAGAATAAATTTTCACTAGGAAGAATATCATTTTGGTTAGAACTTGTTACATGATAAAAACATCATTCAAGATAGAATAAAAATATTGTTTTGTATAAAATGTGAAGTTAGAATAAAATATAATAGAAATGTACATTAAAATAAAGGCATCATTTTTGTTACAAAAATGATTATATTATATTAAAATGTCACTCTTGCTAGAAATGTCATGTTAATTAAAACATAACTTTTGTTAGAAAGGTTTAATTATAAAAAGACACATAATTTGTTTTCATTTTCTTTTTTTTCTTTTTTTTGGATAAAAAGAACACATTTTTGTCATTTTCTTTTTAGAATAAAAAGATATTCTTTTATTTGCATTCTTCGATGCAAATAATCATGGAAATAAAAAGTTATTCTTTTATTTGCATTCTTTGATGTAAATATAAATTGAAATTAAAAGCTATACTTTTATTGGCATCCTTTGATGTAAATATACCTTGAAATAGAAACACCGTTTTGTTAGCAGATGTGTCATTAACATAAATAGAAATTGTTTTATAAATAAATTGTGCATTTATGTGTCATTAACATAAATAGAAAATGGTTTATAAATAAACTGCATTTATGTGTCATTTGAATAACATTGAAAATTGATTACAAATAAATATTCATTTATTTGTCATTTGAATAACATTGTAATTTGATTACAAATAAATATTCATTTATTTTTCATTAGGATAACATAGAAAATATTTACATATAAAATATTATGTTATATGTCATTAGAGAACATAGAAAACTGATTCCAAATAAATGACCATTTATTTGCCACTTGAATTCATAGAAGATTGGTTTCAAGTAAATATCCATTTATTTGACATTAGAATTCGTAGGAAAATATGTACATATAAAATATTATTTTATGTGACATTAGATTAGAAATGACCTTTTTATTCTAAAATGTTGAGATAACATTTCTATATGAATGTTGCATTAGCAAAAGAGATAACATTTTTATTTTTAAAATGTTACATTAGAGAAAATTACTTTTTTTTATATAAAGTGTAGCTTGAGAATTAAAATCTACAGTTTGGCCTAGTAAAAAGAATGAAAGCCAAAATTTACATTTTTGGTCAAGTAAAAAGAATGAAACAAAAATTTACTTGTTGTCATATGAAAGAATAGAAAGATTACTTTTTTATTTAATGTAATCAAAGAATAGAAAAGATTTCACTTTTCTACAATAAAGGAAAATGAAAGATTACATTTTGTAATGTAATTAAAAAAGGAAAATAAAAGATTACATTTTATAATATAATACAAGGATGGAAAAGACCACATTTTTATATAATGAAATAAAAACACACATTTTTATTGAATTATGTATCATAGGATAGAAATACATTTTTATTTGCAAGTTAGTTGCAAATAAAAACATGAAGATATAAAGTACATTTGTATTTGCATTTTTGTTGTGAATTAAAACATGATTATAAAAGTTGACACATTTATATTTTAGATATAAATGAAAACTTGGATTTAAAAAGAACTTTTTTTTCACATTTTAGATGTGAATAAAAACTTGAATTGAAAAGTATATCTTTATTTACATTGAAGATGTGAATAAAAATATGAATTGAAAAAGTATGTCTTTATTTACATTTTAGATGTATATAAAAACAGAGATATAAAAGTGACATTTTAATTTACATTTTAGATGTAAATAAAAAAGAGTAGATTTAAAGCGACATTTTTTATTGACATTTTATATTCAATAAAAAGTATGAAATTAAAAGAAGCATTTTTACTGTCATTTTAGAGACAATTAAAAAGAATAGTTTTAATAGTTGCATAGAAATATATGTTTCGTTGTATGGAGATGTGTGATGTGTTGAATATAATGTTTAGTATATTCAAGTTTGAATATTACACTTCCATTTACAAGTCATCCTACTTGTTTATGTGATTGGGACGATAATTTTTACACATCGCCCAAGTGCACAAATAATTTGATTATTTGACTGCTGGATGAAACCCCACACGGGTGTTGGGATGATATTTGATCTACACTAGTCCCAATATTTAGTGTATAATTCACTTTGGTTGATAAATTGGATGCTTGACAATTATTTATAATGATTATCGATTACATGCAATGTATGGTTGTTGATTGAGTCACGTTCCAATAAATAATATTCTTGAAAAGAATATTTTAGAAAATATCTTAGAAAAAGAACATATTTTAGAAAAATAGATATATTTATTGAGTGAACTAGTTAGTAACTAGAGTAAATCATTAAATTAAGATTTAATGAAATTTTCCAATTTGTTAATATTTAATTGAAATTAAATTAAATAAATGGAATTTGGGTTTGTCATGAATAGTGTCTTAAACAACACTGTTCTTAAACCCCGTATGAAAAGAATAATCTTTTAATTAAGATTATTAAAAAGGTTTTCAATTATATTTAGTAATTAGAAGAAATGTGAGTTGAGTTTATTGTGAACTGTGTTTTTAAGCGACATTATTCTTTAACCCAACTGACAGTGAAATTAGGATTTAGAATTTATAAATCTTTTATTAAGATTTAAATGGAAATTTTCCAAAAGTAAAGTTTTCCAATTTAATATATTAAATTGGAATTGAATAGAATTCGAATTAATTATAACCGAGATAAGCTTCTGTAGAAGAACACCGATACTACATATGGAATTTAAGAGGCCTTGCCGTTATTCCATTTATATTATTGGTTGGATACAGAAATTTATAACGATTATATATCGATTTGATTTCTGTGAAGATTCCATATTTTATGGAAGACGATTTTGGGTTTACCGTGAACTATGTTTTTAAATGACATTAGTTCTTTAACCCAGTTAAGTATAAGATTTATCTCTTAAATCTAAAGAATCATTTAATAATGATTTTTGATATTTAAAACCAAATGGTGTTTTGAATAAATATTTAAAAGAAAGATTTAAGAGTAAATATAAAGAATTTATCTTTGATAGAATAATTTGAATATTTTATTTGAAAAGAATATTCTGAATTGGAATGAGGCGTTGGATGTGTTTTTATAGTACTCAATTTCTAATTATAAAAATACGAGAGTTATTCGGAAAGACCGGGTTTAACCCATTCCGAATAATTCCTACGACGATGAAGAGTCGAAGATGAAGACGTTGGTTGAAGACCGACGATCTTCACATCGAACGGATGTGTTGCTACAGAGACCCTTGATAGGAGTAGCTACCTTGAAGGGGCTTCAGTGGTGGTCATCCGGACTATTGTTGATTGTTCGGATTTGGTTTTCGCTCAGACCCAGAGCATAAGCTAATAAATGGATGCGTGTCTGACATTGGATTTCGTTCCATGTGAATTAAATCGATTTCTGTTAATGTATGTCTGTTTGGTGGTGGAGGATTTATTCTCTACTTAACACCCTGGTATATATTAATAGTGATTGATCGCATGGCGTGAATTGTCAATGTGGCACGCCAAGATGCATATGATCAAGGCTTTTGTTGAAAAGCAGGACCTTGTGGGATGATCAAAGCATAGCCTATTACGGCATAGCTTTGTGTATATCGTGACTTCGCGAGCCTCACACCCCGGTATGAGTCAAAAACAGGATATGGACAGTAGGGAGTGCACACATTTCTTTCTAGCTAGTGGTAGTGTCAGTGCTTTAACACGGCCTGGCATTTTACTTATGTGGATGATGGATTTTGAGGTGCCTCGGATTTTTATAGGCCGATAGTGGTCATATTATAGGTTCAAAGGAACCGGGAAACGTGTGTTCAGGCATAACTAATCCACTGCCGATAGGCGGGGACCGGCCCTACCGCATCCAAGGGTTCACTGCGGGGGATCCTGAGGCATTTGCTAGAGTGTCTCGAATCGGAGAGGAGCTTGCCCCTAGCCTCGACTCATGATGGAAATCCAATTTCCAATACGACCTTGCGGTTTTGATTGTAGAACTAGTATGGCAACATAGTATGATGGGGTACTATGCCGTCTATGATTAATACATTATGATTGAAATTGTTTTTGAATTATATATACCCATAGATATACACACAAATATTAAATCCGTTTTATCGTATCAAGCATCTTTTGACCATTATAAGGTAAAACCCTATCCTCCGGTTTGCGTTGCATTGTGTGATGGGACTTGGGTCTTATAATGGTTTCATTTTTCTAAAAAGGCATTGCGTTGTTTAACGATTTACTTTAATTTAGGCACTGGCAATCCAATGGAGTAAACCCGTTCCGCGTTAGCGGCGTGGTCCTGTGATTAGCCTTATTATTAGATAGTTAAGTTAAGATTTCTCATACCAGTCCCATGACTGACCTGTAGTTTGTTTCACTGGCAAACTCGGGTGCCCTTAATTTCCACATGGGCAGTCGAGTAGCTTTTTGCAGATATGCTTATAGGATCCTGGCTTACAGCTGAAGCGGTATTCGGAAAGCTCTGTATCCGTGTATTCCTTCCAGTTGTATATTTGTATTATTTTTCCACTGCTATTTAAATGTAATTTAAAACTCTGATATTATTGTATTTCCAATGTAAATTATAAGTTCATACTCAGTTATATTCTTGTACTCTGGTGTAATTGTTGTAATCAGCAATAATATGTTCTTCAGTTTATGTTCTGATGTGTGTTGTTCTCAAAGCAATCCAGGCTTTCCTTTACTCGGAAGTATGGGTCGTTTCACCAACACAATATAAAACAACTTTTATATCAACTAACAAATACGCTCTCTCGTATATATACACTCAACTCATTCTAGGGTACTACTGACCCTATCTCTAATGAGCACATCCCATAAAGCCTAGGTGTTCGCTCAACCTAAGCTCTGATACCAACTGTAATGATCCGACGAATTCCGGTAGGCTTTGCAACCATCCCTTCATCTCCCCAGATAGCGGGCTAATATCCCACCGTGACTTACATTGGTACCCTGGCACCATGTTTTACGGCCAGCCTTTCGACTTCATAACCAACCCATTACTAGGGTAGGAGTAAGAGTCTCCCGTTTGCCACCTAACGAAAAGCGAGAACCCCCTATCATGCGACACATGCACTAAGCACGACACATGCACTAAGCACACAACATGGACTGGTATGAGTAAACAGCTTGAACAAGTAAACGATATCTCATAAGACCACGCCGTATAACGGAACGGGTTTTTCCCTTATGAGAATCCAAAATATCTTTATATCAAAAACCTTTTGATATTATAACAATGCCTATCAACCACAATATAATAATCATCTAGCAGAAACGCTTTCATCTCACGTTCTACATATATATTATACAATCAAAACCGCAAGTACGTATTGGGTAATGGATTTTTAACTATGACAAGGTATGGAACCACCCTTCGCTAGTGCACCTATAGAGGAGAATACACCGAGTTCAACAAGAACATCTTGAAACTCAGCCACACATGACTGACCACTCATTTCTCTTGAGTGTATCGAATGTAGATCACCAACGGTTGGGATCAGCAACCGTTTCCCGAATGGGACAACATCGAATAGAATAAGGAATTAAATGAATCTCTAGATAGGTGATAATACACCCTAATGGGAGCTAACCACATAGCCAGGCTGCCTGCCCGATTTTTGTCATTTCCCGGTTGTTGAGGCCAGAGGCTACAATTACTTTCCATTCATTGATAACACGATCACTTTGAATGCCACATTATCAGATCCGTTAATCACTAATTGATCTACACAAATATTCTGGATATTATGCTAAGGGAATAAATCCGTTGTAACCATATATATTTATACAGACCAACCCATTTGATCATTGGAAATACTTTGTCAGACATTCGTCCATTTACGTTCGTTCTGGGACTGAACGAAAACGAAGGCACAATTTAGTACATCCATCCTAGGCAGTCTCTACCTAGGACTTATACAACAGCCCTTGCAGTTTACTCCGTCTTCAATATATTCAGCATACTTGGTTCGCAAAGCTTATGCCAATATGGACTGGTTCTTTGGATAATAATCCAACCGATCTCTCCATATTAACAACGTTAAAATGGTCAAAAACTTTGATAGTCGGTGATTTAACTATCAAATGAAAAATGTTCGTGTACACACAATGATCATATTTCCAAATGGAATTATCAATCAAATCATCAACCATATATATATATTCATATCTCCTTATTTTCTATGTTTAGAAAATATATGTTATTAACACTGGAAAACATTTCCATATATCGCCTTCTTTTATTTTCTGTACTTAGAAAATACCCTCTATTTATAATTGGAAAATATTCCAATTACTTATCTTTTTCTGACTCGTTTATTTCTATACTTAGGAAATATTTATTTCTATATTCCCAAAATTTACTTTCTTGGGTTAAAATGAACATTGTATAAAACATCGTTACAACAACCCACAGTACTGCATTCGATTAAATCTCTTAAAACAATTCCCTTCGAGACTGAATCTTGCTATTTATCAGCTAATAATGAAATCAATCGAGTTGGGGTATAATTACCTCTCAGACCTTGACTGAAAATATTATTAACATCAAAACAGACAAGGCTGCTAACTCGAATAATCCACACCATATTAAATCAACTTTCCATTTCTAAAACACGTATACGCTTCGCTTTCTATTCTTACTAGACTTTATTCATAGATCCTCTTTTCGGTTATACTATTCTATTTTTAAGTTCGTCTCCTTATCGAATTCTATATAAAATGATATATAGATTTCTAGTTATCAAATTTTCTTAAAAATATTCTTACTTCTTAAATTTTCGGAAAAAATCGCCATAACCTCCTTTGTACCGGGAGCATCAGGAAAATCCCCAAACCGCCACACAGGCCTCTCTATTCAAAAATAAAAATAAAAAAGCCAAGCGGCTAGCCGATACGGCGCATAAAAACCCATATGTGAATTAAATACATACCTTTTTATCGGGCATTCTATATATATATATATATCTTCATTAACTACATTCCATACCTGTCTCTTGTATATACATACATTTCTAATTCATTTCAACTTAATACACTCGTTTTAACTCAACTCGTTAATTAACTCTTTGCCTATTTCACTTGTATATTTGACATGTTCAAATATATTTTAATCTACTCATGAACCAATCTAATTCTGTTTCCAACTCGAGTTATATATTCGATTTCGAATAAAAATTCTCAATCTCTTTCACTTATCCAAAAACCAAATTTCGATTCAAATTTCCTTTAACTAATTATTCTTCAATTTAGTTAATTCTATTTGATAATTAAAAATATGATTTTTGTCTCAAAAATCATTTCACTTACTTCACTGGAGTTCATATTTATTTTATATCTTCAGTCTGGATTTTTCTAATGGCAATTCGGATTTTATTTTCTTAAAACCCTTTTATTTCTATAAATAAACCGTTATGGTTTTTAAACGATTATGGCACTGCTTTTCTAGAAATTTAATTTTGACATATCTCAAAATCTTTACGACGAAATCCAGATTTTTCTCTTCCATTAGAAAACTGTTATCTAACTGGTCCTGGTGGTTCTTGTTTCAAAGAATTCCGACTTAATTTGAGTTCTATATACTCAATTGAAGTTCGAATCGCCAATTTACGAACTGCAGCCCTGCGGCGAGTTCGTTTTAATTATATTTATATATATAACTTTTAAACTTCGTCTAAAATAAATTCAACTCCATTCTGATATATTTTTAATATATATCAAATCCATTTCAACATAATATTTCCGGTCTTCTAAAATTGTCGATTTCCTATAACTCGGAAATAAATTTATTTATACTTCGATCTTCTATATTCAAATTCCATTTCAAATCTATCCGAATTCTGTATTCAAATTCCCATTTCAACTCTATTTGAGTTCTACATTCAAATTCCCATTTCAACTCTATTTGAATTCTATATTCAAATTCCCATTTCAACTCTATTTGAATTCTATATTCAAATTCCCATTTCAACTCTATTTTAATTCTATATTCAAATTCCCATTTCACCTCTATTTCAAGTTCTATTTTGAAATTCTCTATAATCAAACTCCATTTGAATTTCTATATTCAAATTCTATATTTCGATTTCCTTTATTCAAATTCCATTTCACTTTCTATATTCAAATTCTATATTTGAATTTCTTTTATATTTTCTATATTCAAATTCTATATTTGAATTCCATTTAAATTTCTTTATTTAAATTCTATACTCAAATTCCATTTGAATTTCTATATTTAAATTCCATTTGAATTTTTTTATTCAAATTCCATATTCAAATCTATTTGAATTCTCTTTATTCAAATTTCATATTCAATTCTATTTGAATCTTCTTTATTCAAATTCCATATTCAATTCTAATTGAATTCTCTTTATTCAAATTTCATATTCAATTCTATTTGAATCTTCTTTATTCAAATTTCAAATTCTATTTTATTTGAATCTTCTTTTTTAAAATGTCAAATTCTATTTTATTTAAATCTTCTATATTCAAATTTCAAATTCTATTTTAGAAAAATAGAATTTTTCTTTCTAAATCTCAAATATCCTTTTCATGATATTTTTAAATATCAACACTTAGGCCCAGTGATATTTAAACATTAACAACCGATAATTTATTTCAGGATTTCTAACACGTCATATATGACAGTATATATGCAAAACAAATAAACAAACAGATAATATATTTTTGAGGAATCCTGTCGGATTCCTCTAACCTGTTTTCCTGCATCCACAGACGTTAGTCAACATAATAATACCCATCCTGCTTCGAGGCAGGATATCGCGGTATGAAGGTCATCCACTAATATATATATTTGTGGGGCACATAAGGAAATCATTCGCTATGGTACCGCGGGCATCCGCTGATGAGACTGCGGGAATCCAACCAATCATCAACCCAATTTATATATAATAGTCAACCTTAAATAACTAATATATTTAAAGCAACCAGAAAACTCCAAACAAGCAACAACAATTATTTTTAACAGATAAAAATAATTCTAATTAACAGGTGAGTGAGATTTACTCACCGTTTTTTGCAGTTGTCGAATATCCAGTTTAATTCCAAATCATCGGCTACGAATCTATTCAAATTGTCTCGAATACATTTCATTTTGTACCTATGATTATAAATTTTATTTATCGTTTATGTTATCGTTTTATTTAAATGAACTATTTTAAATAATGATCTATGAATTTTAATTTCATTTAAAAAAACATATACCTTGATTTGCCTTGACGAACTATGAATCCAATTCCGAACAGTTCCCGAGAACCGCTATTATCCACTTCAGCATTTCCTCGAATATCTTGTTGATCATCCATCATTCCTTTCTTTTATCACCATCAAACCCATGTTCTATCATCATTGCTCCCTAACTATAAAATGCCTTAATATTTTTAGCTTCCAATATTGTGAACAACTCTCCAATCTTTGACCAAGACCAACAGCAGTACTTCGCCCATACACTGCTTCGCACTCCCACAATGTCATACCGAACTCACCCCATTTATACCACTGTCGTACACTTCTGTTCATGACATCCATCACCCTTTCGAACTCCACTCCAGCATACAAACTCACATCGCAATTTTCAGTTCACTACAACGCTACCAACCTCCTCATCGCATCCTTTTTCAAATCGCCACCAAGGCTTTGAACTCGAGCTATCTTCTCGCTGAACCCCAAAAGACACTCGCGACCCCCTCCTTCAACCTATGAATGCCTTGCCTTTATACCAGAATCCAACATCACCATCGTGTCGACCTCTGGCATCTCAAATTCTTGCATGCGCGTCAACCCTAACTCGCCCTGCCCAGATCGAATCCGCACCTCCTATTGAAATCGAATGGAACCAATAGCTTTTTGACAGTCGAGCTTCGATAATCCCATACGCGTCTGCTGCTATCGAACCAGAAGTGAGGTAGCGATTTATGATTTCAAATGAGGAAAAGTTCGGGATCGAACTTCCTGAACTCACTGTCGTGATGGAAAATATCGCCATCGATTTTTGGTTTGAGCTAAAAGAACAACGCCCCTTTTTACTTGCAGAAGAATGAATTTTAATGGAGGAAGTAGGTGCGATTTTGTAAAGGAAGAGTGTGGTTTATTTTTGAACAGCGAGGCCTTTTACTTTGTGGAGTGGAAGAGGAGACGTGTTTCTTTTCCCCCCTTTTGATTTTCAATGGTTACAAATAGATGTGTATATATTTAAATTACCCATAATTTTCTAACCCCTTTTTGAACGCAAGAACTGTCAATTCTAGGGTAATACCCCTATTCGGGGCACACTGGGATAGGTCACGAATTCCAATTCGATCATCTGTAGAGGATATTTATTTAAATCAATATAAATTTAAATTTCAAACCATTTAAATTCTTCGATAATAATTCAATATTATTATTCTAATTCAGATAGAGTTTGAATTAATTATCTGAACTATTTTTAAATTAGTTTTAGCTTCGAATTCAGTTATTCGCTGATTCCTTATTTTGATAATTTAATATATACGATATTAAATCGAAATCGGTATTTAAATCGATAACAAAAATATAAAAATTCATTTATATTATCAGCTAAATATTTAAATCCATTTTAAATATTTAAAATTTACTTGATAGAAATCTAGGTCATTACAGGGTCCCTGAATGGAGTTCGACTCCATACAACTTTGACCCCACCGCATTGGTCCATAGTCAATGCCCCCTCCATCAACAGTGAATCAAAGTTATAAATATCGATAACCCCTTTGCACACATCCCACAGCAAATCCCAACTCATGAAGTTAACTCGTTGGTTTCCATCTGGATCCTGAGTAATAACCTCCCATTTGGACTTCCTTTGCATCTCGGGTTTTTGGCTCCCAAACTCCTTAACTAAGAAACATACGCAAGTGTCCTGCATGCCTATCAACCATTTACAAACAATCAATCATACAAAGCAACACAATAATACTATCCTAGCATGCGGTTTACTAATAAGGGAATAACTATTTCGCTGTTAAAATCTTACCAGGCAAAGAGTTTTGGATACGACTTATTTATGTTCTCCTCCGTTTCCCAAGTACAGT